>SJXQ01004470.1:0-210621 GCA_006408695.1 Aepyceros melampus
GAGTGCAGCACTTTCACAGCATCATCTTTCAGGATTTGAAACAGCTCAACGGGAATTCCATCACCTCTACTAGCTTTGTTCATAGTGATGCCTTCTAAGGGCCACTTGACTTCACATTCCAGAATGTCTGGCTCTAGGTGAGTGATCACACCATTGTGATTATCTGGGTCGTGGAGTGGGGGGAACCTGGATGTAGAGCCCTGGATAACACTGGGAGCCTCTCCCCATCGCCTGGTTAGCACCCTTGTTTTATCTATTTCTTCTTCCTCTTTTTCTTTTTGCCTCACGTTTTATTTCTCTTTATCTTTTCTTCCCAAGTTTGTGTCCTTCCTTCTCCCCACCCAAGGTCTAGCATGGTACTCAAGGCTGCCTAGGGCCATTGTGAAGAGTCAGTCATTCTGAACTGGGGGAGAGGCAATGAGGGTTCATGAATCTTCTAATGGGCCACACTAATAGCAGAATATTAGTATCTTAAAATATTAATTCTTGGAAGAGGCATTAGCAAAGCAAGGAGGCCTGAGTAGCAAAATATGAAACCTCAAAGAAGAGTTGAAGAAAAGTATAAAACCAGAATGCCAATGAACTTAATTTCTGTTTCTTCTCAGCAGAATCAGAAACTACTCAGAGACAAAAACTCATTTTCTGTGCTCTAAATAATACACAAAAAGAAATCATTTCTTGTTCTTAGCTAGTAATCCATTGTATTTGGTTAAGTCATCCCCCGCCATTATAATTTGCTAAATTTCTCAAAGTAAACCATAAAACAGTCTTTGGATGAAGTTACATCAGCCACAGACATCAGCAAGAACCACACTCTGATCATCACCTGGGAGAAATGGATCCTGACTAGCTGAAGAACAAGAAGTTAAAGGGAATAAACCAGCCTCCCAACAAAGGAAAGAAAGCAAATAGCCCAACAAGAAAATAAGAAATATGAGACACATGACTCTGTGAATGAGGCTGAGGTGGTGAGGAATTGTGGGGAAGATGTGGATGGCTGGCCCATTTTAAGTATAATATGAGAAATACAGTCTGTGGGTGTCACATTGTGAATATGACCCCAGGATGTAAGCTTAGTGTCAGGATGCTGTCCGAGTGCATGCTCAGTCATGTCTGACTCTTTGTGACCCCATGGACTGCAGCCCGCCAGGCTCCTCTGTCCATGAGATTTCCCAGGCAAGAATGCTGAAGTGGGGTGCCATTTCCTCTTCCAGGGGATCTTCCCGACTCAGGGATCGAACCTGGGTCTCTTGCATCTCTTGCGTTGCAGGTGAATTCTTTACCACTGAGCCATCTGGGAAGCCCAGTGTCAGGATTACTGGAACTCAAAATCTGATTCTCTTTGTACCTCTATAATCTTAGATGTGCTAATTTACCTTCTGGTGTATTAGTTTCCTCATTTGGAAAATGAGTATGATAGCATCATGAAGACCCATGAGTTAATGTGAGTTGTCTAGACCAATACTAGGACAGAAGCAAATCTGGAAATGGTAGCTGTTTTTATTGGTTGGGGCCAATAAAACCGCCTATCATAATAAAGTTTTCTCCAAATCTAATTAACTATCACGAGGGGTTCCGTCTTCCTCCGTGATTCAGTTGCATTCCGCTTCACTCTTTAGAAGCAAGAGCTAAGCTTGGAGCATCTTTCTTCCTACTCTCACTCTCCTCTCCGTTTATTGCCCTTTGAATTTTTGGTATAGTAGTTGTTCTACTGCAATTTCTCTTCCTTAAAAGTACTCTCTGCTTCTAGAAATACATGCATCTCTGTTTCTCCCTTTGAGATCCCAGTACAATGACGGTGCTTTTTTGTTTTAAACTGGAGGAGAACTGCTTTACAACATTGTGTTGGTTTCTGTCATATAACAACATGAATCAGCCGTAAATATACATATATCCTCTCCCTCCTGAACCTCCTCTTTCCCTCCACCCCACCCTATCCCTCTAGGTTGTCACAGAGCCCTGGGTTGAGCTCTCTGTGTTATACAGCAGCTTCCCACTAGCTATCTAGTTTATATATTATAGTGTATATATGTCAATGCTACTCTCTCAGTTAGCCCCCTCCACTCGTTCCCCAGCTGTGTCCACAAGTCTGCTCTCTATGTCTGCATCTCTATTCCTGCCCTGAAAACAGGTTCATCAGTACCATTTTTCTAGATTACATTTATATAATGTTAATATATGATATTTGTTTTCCTCTTTCTGACTTACTTCACTCTATATAATGGGCTCTAGGTTCCTCCACCTCACTAGAGCTGATTCAAATTTGTTCCTTTATATGGCTGAGTAATATTCCATTGTATACATGTACCACAGCTTCTTTATCTATCCATCTGAATGACATATGTATTTCTATATGACATAACTCCAACAGAATGAAAAGATGACAGCAACGGATTTTGGAAGCTGGTGAGCACTTGGATGAATGTTGGCTAACTTGGCTGACCCAAAGTGTCAGGTCCTAGGCCAATGGTGGGGAGAACAGAAAAGCAGCCCAATTTTTCAGAGGACAGTCAGGAATTCATGATAGGAGTTCATGACAGGCTCAGGAATTCATGATACAAGTATTTAGGGAACTGGATTTGAACGCGAGGCTAGAAACATGAATATTGATTAAAAGTTCATTCGAGAGGCAGTTTGATTCCTAAACATCTTCTCTTGCCTATGTAGCCTAGGGACTACTCTGTATCCATTCCTGAAGAAAATGATTATTATTCTCTTGAGATGATAAAGCGGGGGGAAATGTCAGGCACAGCTGACAGTGGGGATCCTCTAGAAAAGCGGACTGGCTCCCAGCTCTTTTTCCTCATTAAGCTTCCAGAATATTGACAGCCAGGCAGGAGAGCAGATAATCCTTTTCTGGGAATTTTGATCTGTTCAAGAGAAAAGACCCAAAGATACTAATATCAGAGTTTTCCTAAGGTGATGTCCCAGTGAGAACTTCTTACATTGAAGCTCAAATCAAATAAGCCCCATTCTTGTGCTCAGAGCTTATAAACAGAGCTGAAGGCTTTGCTCTTAAATATGAGCAGACAACCAAGGATTACTAGACAACTGAGATAAGCATTTAAAAATAAAGATGGAGACCAAAATAAACAAATAGCAAAAAATAATAATAATAACTTGGAGAGATAGAGATCATGTGAGAAAACACTTAATATTCTCAGAGAAAACATCCGTGAAACAAGAAGCGGATGCTGTAAAAGATCAAAGAAATAAAAGAGAGCTTTTGAAAATTAAAACCACTATTGCTGAAATGGAAAACTCACTAGAGGGGTTGGAAGATAAAGTTGCAAAATATCTCAGAAAGTAGGCCACCAAGGTGGGAGAGAGGGAAAAGAGAGAAAAGATATGGCTAGAAAAATAGAGGGAATGAAATCATCATTAATTCAAGAAAATTTCATAGAATGACATGCCTAGGACAATGGGTGAAAATAATCCCACCTTAAGGTACATCATCACTGGGACTTCCCTGGTAGTCAGTCGTTAAGAATCTACCTTCTAATGTAGAGGACGCAGGTTTGACCCCTGGTCAAGGAACTATTTGGAGAAGGCAATGGCACCCTACTCCAGTACTCTTGCCTGGAAAATCCCATGGATGGAGGAGCCTGGAAGGCTATACAGTCCATGGGGTTGCTAAGAGTCGGACACGACTGAGCGACTTCACTTTCATTTTTCACTTTCATGCATTGGAGAAGGAAATGGCAACCCACTCCAGTGTTCTTGCCTGGAGAATCCCAGGGATGGAGGAGCCTGGTGGGCTGCCGTCTATGGGGTCGCACAGAGTCGAACACGACTGAAGCGACTTAGCAGCAGTAGCAGCAAGGAACTATTATAAGATTCCACATAGCGAGGGGCAGCTAAGCCCCTGTGCCATAGCTGCTGAGCTGGTGAGCCACAGGGAATGCCCCGTGCAGCGCCCCACGCCAAAAGCTCATCATTATTAGTTTTCAGACTACTTCAGGGGAAGAGACCATAGGCTTCCAGAGACGAAAACCGAGCTACAAAGGACTGGAAATCTGAATGACTTTTTTCCTCCATAAGAATTTTGAAATATAATAATGGATTGATGCCATCAAGATTCTGAGGTACAGTTGCATCTAGAAGGGAACTCTATAATCTAGTCAAATCCCAACATAGAGGGTAGCATAAAAACACTTTCAAGCTCACAAAATGTTTACTTTCCAAGCACTCTTTGTTGAAAATCTCCTGGCAGAGTTAATCAAGATAAAGGGCGACCTGATTTTGGGAACAGGAGATTTCAGTGAAGGGCCTACTTCTGGATGAGGGAGAGGCATCTTTGTGAGGCATGAGGAAAATCAAGATGGATTGGAGCAGCCGAGGTTTCCAGGAGAGAACTGTCAGATGAAAATGACACAAGAGTTGATACATCTGAATGTCTTGATTCAGACAGCTGAATGTCTGTAGATAATAGCAATACCGACAAAAACAAGCAAAGAAAATAATGATGAACACTTGGTCAAACATTGTGCAGAAAACAACAGAGAATAATATTATTATCCTCATGTAATCACTGATTACTGATCTAACCAAAGTCACATTTGCACACATAGACTGACTGATAGATAATATATTGAGAGGATATATGAGTGAATTTTTTTTACATCTTTTTTTTTAAATTGAAGTATAGTTGATTTGCAATGTTCTGTTAATTTCTGTTGTACATCAAAGTGATTCAGTTATATATGTATATAGAGCTTTGCTGTACATCAAAGTGACTCAGCTATATATATATTATATATAACTTTGATGTACAGCAGAAATTAACAGAACATTGCAAATCAAGTATGCTTCAATTTTTAAAAGATGTAAAAAAATTCACTCATATATTTATACATTCTTTTTAACAATATTCTTTTCTGTTATGATTTATCATAGAATATTGAATAGAATTCCTTGTGCTATACAGTAGGACCTCATGGTTTATCCATTCTTTATATAATAGGTTTGCATCTGCTAACCCTAGCTCCAGTATTTGTGCCTGGAAAATCCCGTGGACAGAGAAGCCTGGCAGGCTATAGTCCATGGGGTCGCAAGAGTGGGACACAAGTGAGCGACTAAACCACCACCACCACCAACCCCAAACGCCCATTCCATCCCTCCACCAGCCCCCTCCCCCTTGGCAACCACAAACTTATTAGATGTACAAGTGTATTGATGGAGTATAAGTGAGCTAAATTCTCACCTTTCATAGTGGAAAGACAATATATAATGTTTTCATCTAAGAAAAAAGTAATCTCAATAATCGGGCTGAATAAAAAGCTAGAAAAATATTAGATACATAATTAAAGAAATAAGCTATTAGGGATAATGATGATGGCAAGAGAATCAGCTAAAAAAGTAAGAAAGTAGTTGCCTCTGGCAAGGAAAAGAAGTGAGAGAGGATGGGTGTGACTGCTACTGTTTCTGTAGTAAGCCTTGTAAAATGATTTCACTCTTTAAATGTATGTGTGCTCAACTTGGATAGAAAGAAACAACCAAAAACACAGATGTGACTCTCACACCCCAACCATTTTATCTTTGACAATTTAATCTGCACATATGGCTGCAATTTTAGGTGTTACTCACTGGAAATAATGCATTGTTTCTGGTCTGTGTACCTGTGCCTTTCCTAGCTGAGAATTTAATTCATGGAATTTGCTTTTGGATGTGTTGGAAATTCAATTTGACATTTGTGTTTCAAATTGTGTTTTGGTTGTTCCTCTTGATTCTCCCCATTAGCATCAGCAGATAGTCCATTTTTTTCTGGCTGACTTTTCAGAAAATAGCTCATCTCTAGTCTGTCCTCTACAAGTTTCTTTAGCGAATAACTTTAAGGTTTGATGTCCCTGGGTCTGCGGGAGGCATGTCTGTTCCTTTTGTCTTGTATCCACATTAGTGCTATTTTTTGGTGGTGAAATGACTGATAAATACATAAAATCAAAAGAAGAACTTGAAGATTGCCTAAGATTAGAAGTATGTGTTTATGTTAGTGATAGGAATTACACTTCTAGGATTGTTCTAAGAACAATCAGAGTTGAAGTTAAAGATGTTCCTATAAAGATATCCATCAAAGCCTTATTTATGACAGAAAAACATTGTAATGTACTTAACATCTAACTTGAGGGGATTACAGTACATGGAAAGGACTGAGCTGAATGCAGCCATTAGGAAACATACTAAGGAGACTATCTGTTGTTATGGAAATATAATCTGTTGCTAAATGAAATAAACAGACCAGTAGACCAAAAGACCTTGTATAGCAGTGCATAGGTTTTATAAAAAGTTTTCTATCTATGGTAAATGTAAAAGAAAGGAAAGTCACATATTAAAGTACTTACCAGTGCTTGTTGCTGGCAAATGAGACCTTAAGTGACATTTACCTTGTTGTGTTGTTCCCCAAGCTTTCTCCATGGAGCATGAATACATCTTGTAATTAGGGGGAAAGTGCAGTTTAAAAACAAAGTCAAATGAAACATAGAGCCAGCTTTATTTTTCTTGCCACTGGGAAGAATTGGCTTTGCTGGCATTAAGATGATGGGAGGAAGAGAGTAGAAATCCTTTCAATCGATGCTATCTTTTGCATGGTTTTGGATTTGGAAGGTTGACATATTCGGGGCTGGTTGTATTGTTTGTTCTGGCAGCGTGAGTAGACTTGTTTCTTATCTTACCCTGGATTCTTCGGATTACTGCCATTTTAAAGTAGTTTATAACAGTATGGCTACTCAAACCATTCTAAGGTATCAGATTTAATAGATTTGCTACTTAACTTAAATCAAAGGCTCTCTAATTGGAGAGTTGAGTAACCTGCCAGTTCCTAGGCAATTAGAAGATTAGACTCCCTATATGTTTTTCCTCCACTTGCTTAGACAAGAGGTTTTTTGTTACCATATAAATCTTTAAGGCTGCACTTGAAGCAGTGATTACAAGGATACTGAAATTTAGTAAAATGCCCACACTAGGCCATGGAGGGCAGGGTGCAGAAATGGTATCCATAACAGCAGTTGAGACGGTGCCATTAGAAGTGGATTTGAAATGACTGGTAACACCTGTAGAACTGCTTATGTGATGCCCATGCCCTGAGTTGGCTGGAGAACAGTCCAGGGTGGCAGGCAGGCAGGCAGGAAATTGATGGTGCCCCCCACTGTTATCCCAGTCCCCAAGTTTAGACAGATAACCTAGTGAGGTAGAGGGTGGTCGCTGGATTTTAGAGCTAAGCCATCTGAGCCCATAAAAACAAACCCCCCTTGAAACACAAGGCCATGTCTGTTCACCAAGCATCTGTGGAGACACCTACGGAGTGATATTAAATCAGTGAGAACCTCATGGGACAGTGGTGTACCTGAAAGTTTAAAACAATCCCGAGAATGATTTTCCACCCACAATCTCATTGAGAGAGTTGTGTTTGTGAGGCTTTGGGAGAGGCACTCAGCCACAGGTGGGCTCTCCAAGTGTGCAACATGAGGAAGAAGGCATAGAGGTTGGAGTGGAAAGTGAATCCACCAAGCCACAGGACAGACACCAAGAATATTACATTGCGAAGGGACGTCCCTGGTGGTCCAGTGGCTAGACTCCATGCTCCCAATGCAGGGGGCCCGGGTTTGATCCCTGGTCAGGGACCTAGATCCCACATGCCGCAAGAAATTCTGTGAGCTGCAACTAAGACTGGATAGCAGCCAAATAAATAAATAAAATAGTTTTTTAAGAAGCTACATCTTGTGGTTACCAAGAGGATAAGCGCTTTCAAAGGGTGGTGAGTGAAAGAGCAACCACTCACAGTAGAAGGAAAAGGAAGTGCTAAATTCTTCGGAAATTTCTGAATATCTGTAGTGTTTCTGATTGGATTTACCTGACTCTCTCAGGATCTTCTGATTCTTGGAAAGACTGAAGGCAAAAAGAGAAGAGGGCGGCAGAGGATGAGATGGTTGGATGGCACCATCCACTCAGTGGACATGAGTTTGAGCAAACTCTGGGAGATAGTGAAGGACAGGGAAGCTTGGTGTGCTGCAGACCATGGGGTCACAAAGAGCTGGGCATGACTTAGTGACTGAACAACAAAAATTAGTATTGTAATTGGAATTCAGCACTAAACAGCACGAAACTGCTTTTTATTTCTTTACACTGTGTAAAACATCATCTACATTGTCTGTGAATGTTTTCTCTTTTGCTACTAGATTCCAGGTCCCTGATCTTGTTGCTCCACATCCATGAATGGGCATCATCAGTTCAGTCCAGTTCAGTTCAGTCACTCAGTCGTGTCCGACTCTTTGCGACCCCATGAATCGCAGCACACCAGGCCTCCCTGTCCATCACCATCTCCCGGAGTTCACTCAAACTCACATCCATCGAGTCCGTGATGCCATCCAGCCATCTCATCCTCGGTCGTCCCCTTCTCCTCCTGCCCCCAATCCCTCCCAGCAGCAGAGTCTTTTCCAATGAGTCAACTCTTCCCATGAGGTGGCCAAAGTACTGGAGCTTCAGCTTTAGCATCATTCCTTCCAAAGAAATCCCAGGGTTGATCTCCTTCAGAATGGACTGGTTGGATCTCCTTGCAGTCCAAGGGACTCTCAAGAGTCTTCTCCAACACCACAGTTCAAAAGCATCAGTTCTTCAGTGCTCAGCCTTCTTCACAGTCCAACTCTCACATCCATACATGACCACAGGAAAAACCATAGCCTTGACTAGACGGACCTTAGTCGGCAAAGTAATGTCTCTGCTTTTGAATATACTATCTAGGTTGGTCATAACTTTTCTTCCAAGGAGTAAGCGTCTTTTAATTTCATGGCTGCAGTCACCATCTGCAGTGATTTTGGAGCCCAAAAAAATAAAGTCTGACACTGTTTCTACTGTTTCCCCATCTATTTCCCATGAAGTGATGGGGCCAGATGCCATGATCTTCGTTTTCTGAATGTTGAGCTTTAAGCCAACTTTTTCACTCTCCTCTTTCACTTTCAACAAGAGGCTTTTTAGCTCCTCTTCACTTTCTGCCATAAGGGTGGTGTCATCTGCATATCTGAGATTATTGATATTTCTCCCAGCAATCTTGATTCCAGCTTGTGTTTCTTCCAGTCCAGCGTTTCTCATGATGTACTCTGCATATAAGTTAAATAAGCAGGGTGACAATATACAGCCTTGACGTACTCCTTTTCCTATTTGGAACCAGTCTGTTGTTCCATGTCCAGTTCTAGATTCAAGAATTCCCTGGAAATTCACTGTCAGATTGTATATTCATGGATGTGACTCTCAGAGGGACCCCTAATTCAAAAAGTACAAGAGCCACTGGCCACTCTGGGTTCTCTGCTTGGTGAGGGGAAGAATCTCATTTTTAGTTTGCTTTGTGCTAATATTTAATGTCCTTTTGTTGAAAACTGACCCAGCACCATGCTTGCTGCTTTCGTATATACTCTTTCATTTAATCCCCACCCAGCCTAAGGAGAGTTCACTAGTGCTTAGCCATGCCCGACTATTTGTGACCCCAAGGACTGTGGCCCACCAGACTTCTCTGTCAATGGGATTCTCCAGGCAAGAATACTGGAGTAGATTGCCGTGTCCTCCTCCAGGGGATCTTCCTGACCCAGGGATCAAACCCTAGTCTCTTATGTCTCCTGCATTGGCAGGCAGATTCTTATAGTGCCACCTGGGAAGCCCTAATATCATCTTCATTTGATACCAAATGAAAATACCAAAGTCACAGTGGTGAAGTGACTCATCAAGGAACTCACCACTAACACATGTCAGGACTGTGTGGTGTGGCTGGGCCTCCCTCTCCCCTGGAAACCAAGACCTGGTCTTCCTCAGAACTCAGTACAGAGAGTGAGGTATGACTCAAGGCTCTTTACACCATCAGTGATCAACATGCATTAATTACCTAAGGGGAGCACGTGACAGTGGATATGAATATAAATGACGGTAATATATCCATAAAAAGATTCAATCTCTGCAGGCTTTATGAAACGTCAAACCCTAAATGGTCTTCCCCACCCAGCCTTTGTTGTTGTTCAGATGCTAAGTCTTGTCTGACTTTGACCCCATGAAGTGTATAGCACACCAGGCTTCCCTGTCCTTCACTATCTCCCAGAGTTTGCTCAAACTCACGTCCATTGCATTGGTGATGCTATCTAACCATCTCATCCTCTGTCGTCCCCGTCTCCTCCTGCCCTCAATTCTTCCCAGCATCAGGGTCTTTTCCAAGGAGTTGGCCCTCGCTATCAGGTGGCCAAAAGCATTGGAGCTTTGGTTTCAGTATTAGTCCTTCCAATGCTCTCCCTCATATTGTAAGGATCCCTAAGAGGACTGTAAGTAAAAAAGACAACTTGTGGGACTTCCTGGGTGGTTCAGTGGTTAAGAATCCAGGTTTGATCTCTGGTCCAGGAATCAAAATCCTACATGACTCAGGGCAACTAAGCTCAAACTCTAGAGTCCACGTGCTGCAACTGGAGAAAGCCTGGCGAAGCAACCAAGAGCCCATGTGCTGCAATGAAGGCCCAGCACAGCCAGAAAAAAAAGGCAACTTGTCATATCATTCAGGCTTAAAAAGGAAGAAATTCTGGCACAAGCTGCAACCTGGATGAATCTTGAGGACATTAGGCTAAGTGAAACACACCAGTCACAAAAAGACAAATACTGTATGATTCCGCTTATATGACGTATCTAGAGTAATCAAACTGATAGAGATAGAAAAGTAAAATGTTGGTTTTCAAGGGGCTGGGGGAGGCAGAGATGGGAAGTTATTATTTAATAGGTATAGAGTTTCATCACTTTGTCAACAATGGTCTGTATAATCGAAGTCATGGTTTTTCTAATAGCCCTGTACAGGTGTGAGAGTTGGACCATAAAGAAGGCTGAGCACTGAAGAAATGGTGCTTTTGAATTGTGGTGCTGGAGAAAACTCTTCAGACTCCTTTGGACAGTAAGGAATCAAAGCAGTCAATCCTAAAGGAAATCAACTCTGAATATTCATTGGAAGGACTGATTCTGAAACTGAAGCTCTAATATTTTGGCCCACCTGATGCGAAGGGCCAACTCATTGGAAAAGATTCTAATGCTGGAAAAGATTGAGGGCAAGAGAAGGGGGTGACAGAGATAGGATGGCTGGATGGCATCACCAACTCGACTGACAAGAGTTTGAGCAAACTCCGAGGGTTGGTGATGGACAGGGAGGCCTGGCGTGCTGCAGTCCATGGGGTCACAAAGAGTCAAACACGACTTAGAGATTGAACAGCAGCAACAAATAGAGTTTCCATTCTGCAAGATGAAAAGAGTTCTGGAGACTGGCTGCACAACAGTGTGAAAGGGTTAAACACGACTGAACGATACATACACTTAGAATGGCTAAGATGGTAAACTTTATCTGTACTTTACCACAATTAGAAATAAAATGGGAAATTTAAAAAATATATTAAAAAAGACAGCTCGTGAGCTCACTTGAAGTGAAGGTCTGTAGATTCATGGTTCTGATTGTGCTGATTATTCACCCCTGTCCAAGAAGGAGAGTCAAAACCATAATTCCCTGGGAGACATGGGCGTGATTGTGAGGCCCATGTGGATAACCCATCGGCACGCCAGTTCCTGGGTCTGTGCTTACAGCCTCAGAAGTTATAGTAGCTTCCAGGTTTGCAGTTCATCTGAACAGAATGAGGCACTGTGGTATGTTCAGTTGCTCAATTGTGTCCGACTCTTTGCAGCCCCACAGACTCTAGCCCACCAGGCTCCTCTGTCCATGGGATTCTCCAGGCAAGAATACAGGAGTGGGGTGCCATGCCCTCTTCCAGGGAATCTTCCTAACCCAGGGATCGAACCCACATCTCTTGTGTCTCCTGCATTGGCAGGTGAATTCTTTACCATTAGCGCCACCTGAATTCCTGTCTCAAACTCTTGAAAGTTCTACTCTTTTCCCTCTAACAACTTATAAAGCAAAAGCAGTGTCTTTCTCCTAGCAAGGCTCCAAGAGCAGGCACCAAGAGGAGTCTGGCCAGGTCCCCTCACTTCCTACACCAAGGATGCTTGCTCCTGGAACCCAGAAATCCTCTCCAGAAGTCATCCGACCCCCTGGCAGGCCACGGCCCCTGGGCAGCCTCAACCCAGAGAGGAGCGAGGTCATCAAAATGAATTGCTGATTCTCAGGATTTAAAGCCGACTGTGACTGGAGCCCCGTGGGCAGGGCCACTCTGAATGAATTCACAGCTGCGCCTGGCCAGCCCGGGAGCTTGGACGCATCACAGCAGTGAACTGGGGGTGCTCCAACCCAAACAGATTTGTAGCAGTGGCACAGGCGTCCAGGACTGCCAGGGCAGCATTTGGGTCCGACAAATGAGGCCTCTGTTGGGACAAAGGGGGCTCTTACGGCTCAGTCTGTTTTGGCTGCTTTATACGCAATGAGAGCCAGGGGACTTCTTTTGTCCGGACAGGGAAAACAAAAGTGATTTATTTCATCCTGCGCCCGCGCCATGGTCTTTGTGGTCAGCTAATGCAGGGACGCTTGGCGGCCAGCGACCCTTACAGACACCGCTTATTGAGGGCCTACTAAGAGCCGGGGACTATTCTGGGTACCAGCACGTGCTGCCTAACTTAATCCTCCCAACAATGCTGTGATGCAGGGATTATCCCCACTGGAGTCATGTGGGGACCGAGACATGGAGAGGTGAAGGTCACATAGCTAGTTAACCGTGGAAGAGCCAGAATTTGGACTCAGGCTCAGCTTCCTCCAAAATGTGGCCCTGCTCCAGGTGGCTGATAAGCCAAAGGCAGTCCTTTCCACCCCGCTGGCATCTCTGGGGATGCTGATCTATCTGGAAGACCTAGAACAGTCTTGATGTTCCACAGATACTTATAGAAAATGGAGCAAAACCTAAAAAAGAGACGAGGGGGACTTCCCCGGTGGTCCAGGGGTTCAGACTCCAGGCTTCCACTGCAGAGGCCATGGGTCTGACTCTCCGTCGGGAACTAAGATCCTGCTGTACACAGCGCAGCCAAAGAATAATAAAAAAATAAGTCAATAAATACAAAGATACGGGGAGAGGGGGTTGAAGATCACAGAGATTTTCCTTGGAAAGCCACAGAAAATGACCCTGCTTTAATACAAGGCTGATATAAGCTTTTTGTATTTATATAAACATGAAAATAAAGAGAGTGTTAGTCACTCAGTTGGGTCCAACTCTTTGTGACCCCATGAACTATAGCCCACCAGGCTCCTCTGTCCATGGCATTCTCCAGGCATTCCCTTCTCCAGGGGATCTTCCTGACCCAAAGATTGAACCTTGGTCTCCCACATTGCTGGTGAATTCTTTACCATCTGAGCCACCGAGGATAAAGAGAAATGAAGGTCAAACTTTTTGTTCATAGTTGAGCCAGCAGCCCCCTCTCTCTCATATATAAGGACCAGAAGCTCCAACTGAACATGATCCTCTTGGCTTTCAGTGCTGATTAGCTCCAGTCCCTGGTAACAAACTTCACGTGTCCTAGTATTTAGTCCCCTTTCCCCGTCCAGATGTACCAATTCAGCATTTGTGGCTTTTCCTAAAGAAGGGCCCAGGGCAATTGACCACTCCTTTATCATTTCATTATGGGCCCGGAAAATGAGATGGCCTTTCAGCACAGCTTGTCAGCACATTAGAATGCCAAATGAGAACCTCTCTGGCACAGTGTACATGAATCCATAATTCCCCTCCGCAAGCCTGCTTTATTCTCTGTTGTGGCTTCTTCACGCCAGATGGGATGTACTGCTAATTTATCAGTTCGCTGATTTTCATCCACAGACGTCTCCCATCTCACCATCCACTGGTGATGCATTTTTCCACTGACATTTTCGGCAGAATCCAAACACTGACTTGGGAAACTAAGTATGTGAGTGCTCCAAGTTTTCAATTCTAGTTCTTTTTGGGAGTGGGGATGAATAACTGTGGCTAGATCATTGTCCTCTTAGTTCTCTTTCCCTGGGGACTTGGGAATAAGATCATAAAGCAAAGGCTGAAGAGGCAAAATAATAAATAAATAAATAAACTGAAGAAAGGAGTGGAGGGCAAGAGTTGCTGGGGAGAGAGTGAAGGGAGAGTAAAGTTATTCTCCCTTTGAAGCAGAATCTATTCCCCATCCATCATCCTCTTTTTTTTTTTTCCTGACAACAAATTTTTACAGAGTATCTACTATTTTCCAAAATGTTAGATACTGGACATGCAGTAACATTTCCATCAGGGTCCCAGCAGAAAAGCAAATGGTCCACCCGAAAGTTCATGAAGAAAATACTTGCAAAGTTGTAGGCAGAGCTAAAGGAATGGGTAGAAGATGAGGAAGACACCAGTTTAGCAATAACAAGACGCTATCACCCCTGCCAGGGCTTCCTAGGGGGCTCAGCTGGTAAAGAACCCATCTGCCATGCAGGAGACGTGGATTTGATCCCTGAGTCAGGAAGATCCTCTCAGTTCAGTTCAGTTCAGTTCAGTCGCTCAGTCGTGTCCGACTCTTTGCGACCTCATGCATTGCAGCACACCAGGCCTCCCTGTCCATCACTAACTCCCGGAGTTCACTCAGACTCACGTCCATCGAGTCCGTGATGCCATCCAGCCATCTCATCCTCAGTCGTCCCCTTCTCCTCCTGCCCCCAATCCCTCCCAGCATCAGAGTCTTTTCCAATGAGTCAACTCTTCCCATGAGGTGGCCAAAGTACTGGAACTTCAGCTTTAGCATCATTCCTTCCAAAGAAATCCCAGGGTTGATCTCCTTCAGAATGGACTGGTTGGATCTCCTTGCAGTCCAAGGGACTCTCATAGAGGAGAAAATAGCAACCCACTCCAGTATTCTTGCCTGAGAAATTCCACAAACAGAGTGGCCTGGCAGGCTACAGTCTGTGGAGTTGCAAAGAGTTGGACATGACTGAACACGCACACACACACACACACACACACACACTACCACTGATAAGCCAGAGAAGCAAGAGGAGGCAAAGCCTAAAGGCACCAGGCCAGAAGTATAACTGTAGGGACGGGGCTTCCAGAAAGCAGCTCTGGCCTTGATGGAGGAAAGCATTTACTGATGTGTCTCGGCTCAGTGTTGAGGAATCCAGGGTAATAAATACCCCAAATGTTGATGAGCCCAAATGGTAGCCAGAAGGTAAGAGGTCAGAGATGCAGTTCTTAGAGTTCTTTAGGATTGGGTTGTACAGCAGGGTGGATAATGGATCAGGTTGGGGGTGGGGCTGGGAGGCAAGCAGAAAACTTTCAGCATGAAGTAGTGAGCCAGACTGAGGTGTTTGGGGCCCAGAGCTATGAATAGGAACCTGGGGCCAAGCCTACCAACACATCAAGTCAAGGGTTCTTCATTTTTATTGATTGATTGATCTTTTTAAAATTAATTTTTATTGAAGTATAGTTGATTTACAGTGCCATGTTAGTTTCTACTGTGCAGCAAAGTGAATCAGCTATACATATACATATATCCCCTCCTTTTTGGATTTCCATCCCATTTAGGTCACAGCAGAGCACTGAATGGGCTTCCCAGGTGGCGCTAATGGTAAAGAAACTGCCTGCCAATGCAACAGACTTGAGAGATGCAAGTTAGATCCCTGGGTCGGGAAGATCCCCTGGAGAAGGGCATGGCGAATCCCATGGACAGAGGAGCCTCGTGGGCCATAGTCCATAGTGTTGCAAAGAGACAGACACAACTGAAGTGACTTAGCAGGCATGCATGCTCGCACAGAGCACTGAATAGAGTTCCCTGAGCTATCCAGTAGCTCAGTATACAGTTAAAACAGTTAACAGTATACAGTTAAAACTTTGGTTTTAACAACAAAGTCTACACAAGTCAGGAACTCTTCTCTGAGGGCCTCATTTGCAAGAAGGCCCACAGATGAGCTTCTCTGGATCCAAGAATGCCAGGTCACCTGACTCTCTGGGCCTCGGCCCTCCCTGGGCTAAACCTGATAGCTTTGACCTCTGCTCTCTGACTTTGGCTCAGACTGGTGGATTTTGCACCAATGGCCTTCCCTGAATTGAGGTTCTCTATAAGCACCATCCTTCCAACAGGGTAAGCAAACAATAGAGGGAAATTCTTTTCATGAATTAGAAAGCAACTACTTTCAAGCTCACATGGGGGTTTACTATAGACAATAGAAAGCTAATTTCAAAATATATTTATTTATTCATTAAAGCAGATCCTTCAAGGGCTCTCTCCCAAGCAATATTTTGTTGGCACACTTTGTATTTCATTTACACTTGAAAATCGTAAAATCTTAACTTTAAGGACATCCTGTAAATCCTTGTTTTTTTTCCGTTTTTTCCTGACATTCTCTAGGTTCAGTCTAATTAGCTCCGATTTCCTTGACTATTTCTACAAAAGAGGGAAGTATATGGGGCCGAGGTACAGAGAGTAGGGACTGAGCTTTGTTAAGCGAAGAGTCTGCCTCTCAGTTTTTGTTGCAACTCTGTGGGTCTCTTTTGGGAAACATGGAACAACTGGGAAACATCAGAGGACAGGAAGGTTTTGAGGTTTGAACTATCTGCTCTTTCGAGAAAAGGGGGGAGGAATGAAATCACAGAAAGAGCTTTGGCTTTGGAGTTAGATGTGGGTTTGAATTTCACCTCTGTCACTTACCCTGGGCAAGTATTTAATGTTTTGATGTGCTCATTTTTTTCTTTCTTCCTCTCCTCTAATACTTATTTGGCTGCATCAGGTCTTAGTTGTGGACCCGGGATCTTTGCTGTGTCACGCAAGATCTTTCGCTGGTGCCCGTAAACTCTCTAGTTGGGTGCTCAGGCTTCAGAGGGCTTGGACTAGTAGGCTTAGTAGTTGCGGTGCACAGCCTGTGGGATCTTGGTTCTCAGGTCAGGGCTTGACCCTGACTCCCCTGTACTGCAAGTGTACATGTGTGCTGAGTCACTAAGTTGTGTCTGACTCTTTGAGACTCCATGGACTGTAGCCTGCCAGGCCCCTCTGTCCGTGGAATTCTCCATGCACGCATGCTGAAGCGGGGTGCTATTTCCTTCTCCAGGGGATCTTTCCAATCCAGGGCTTGAACCTGTGTCTTCTGCATTGGCAGGCAGATTTTTTACCACTGACCACCTGGGAAGCCCTGTATTGCAAGCGGATTCTTAACCACTGGATCGCCAGGGAAGTCCCACTATGTGCTCATTTCTGAAATGAGGATAGTAACACATACCTCCTAGGGGCTGTCTGAGGGTTAACTGGGATGAGGAATGCAGAGAATCTAATACAGAGTCTGGTACTTTCACAAACTGTCGGTTCTTTTTCTTTCACAAAAGTAGAGGGTACAGGGTCCTGGGAGATCTCTAGCAATACGGAGACCACCTAGTTGGGAAAGATGTCTCAAGGGGTTGTTTTAGTTTCCTGGGGCTTCTGGAACAAAGGACCACAATCTGGGTGGCTCAAATAGCATAACAGTATGGTCAGAAAGCTCAAACTACTGCACAGTTGTACTCATCTCACATGCTAGGAAAGTAATGCTCAAAAGTCTCCAAGCCAGGCTTCAACAGCACATGAACCATGAACTTCCAGATGTTCAAGTTGGATTTAGGAAAGCCAGAGGAACCAGAGATCAGATTGCCAACATCTGTTGGATCATTGAAAAAACAAGAGAGTTCCAAAAAAACATCGACTTCTGCTTTATTGACTACGCCAAAGCCTTCTGTGGATCAGCCTTCTGTGGATCACAACAAACTTGGGAAATTCTTAAAGAGATGGAAATACCAGACCACCTGACCTGCCTCCTGAGAAATCTGTATGCAGGTCAAGAAGCAACAGTTAGAACCAGACAGGGAACAACAGACTGGTTTCACATAGGCTGTGTATTGTCACCCTGCTTATTTAACTTATATGCAGTGTACATCACGAGAAATGGCAGACTGGATGAACCACAAGCCGGAATCAAGATTGCCAGGAGAAACATAAATAACCTCAGATATGCAGATGGGCAATGGCAAACCATTCCAGTTCTCTTGCCTGGAAAATCCAATAGATGGAGGAGCCTGGTAGGCTGTAGTCCATGGGGTTGCTAAGAGTCAGACACGACTGAATGACTTCACTTTCACTTTTCACTTTCATGCTTTGGAGAAAGAAATGGAACCCACTCCAGTGTTTTTGCCTGGAGAATCCCAGGGACGGTGGAGCCTGGCGGGCTGCCATCTATGGGGTCGCACAGAGTCGGGCACGATTGAAGTGACTTAGCAGCAGCAACAGCATATGACATTACCCTTATGGCAGAAAGTAAAGAAGAACTAAAGAGCCTCTTGATGAGGGTGAAAGAGGAGAGTGAAAAAGTTGGCTTAAAACCCAACATTCAGAAAACTAAAATCATGGCATCTTATCCCACCACTTCATGGCAAATAGATGGGGAAACAGTGGAAACAGTGTCAGACTTTATTTTTGGGGGGCTCCAAAATCACTGCAGATGGTGATTGCAGCCATGAAATTAAAAGACGCTTGTTCCTTGGAAGAAAAGTTATGACCAACCTAGACAGCATATTAAAAAGCAGAGACATTGCTTTGCTAACAAAGGTCCATGTAATCAAAGCTATGGTTTTTCCAGTAGTCACGTGTGGATGTGAGAGTTGGACTATAAAGAAAGCTGAGCGCCGAAGAATTGAATGCTTTTGAACTGTGGTGTTGGAGAAGACTCTTGAGAGTCCCTTAGACTGCAAGGAAATCCAACAGTCCATCATAAAGGAAATCAGTCCTGAATATTCATTGGAAAGACTGATGCTGAAGCTGAAACTCCAATACTTTGGCCACCAGATGTGAAGAACTGACTCATTGGAAAAGACCCTGATGCTAGGAAAGATTGAAGGTAGAAAGAGAAGGGGACGACAGAGGATGAGATGGTTGGATGGTATCAATGGACATGGGTTTGAATAAACTCTGGGAGTTGGTGATGTATTCATGAAGCCTGGCCTGCTACAGTCAATGGAGTTGTAAAGAGTCGGACATCACTGATTGAACTGAACTGAACTGATGGTCACACAGTTCTGGAGGCTAGAAGTCAAAATCAAGGTGTCGACAGGGTTGGTTCTTCCTAAAGCTGTGAGGGAGACTCTGTTCCTGGGCCTCTCCTAGCTTTTGATGGCCTCAGGCAATTGTGGAAGCTGGGGACAGATCTATGTGAGACTGGCTGTTGCCTAAAATGAAATTGGGTCTGAAGGTCCCCATAGATCAGAGGCCGGAATCTGGAGGAAAAGCTGAATAGAACCTAGGAAAGGGCAAAGGTGAATAGGAACCCATGAGTGAAAAATGAAACCTTCAGGAACAAGGTGGACTCCATGAAATGGTCGCTTACCACTTCATGCTCAGTGACACTGGCGGCCTACAGAACAGAAGCCCTTTGCCTCCGAGCTGCACAGACACCTGGCCCTGAACTTGGAGAGGCTGGAGGATGGGAACTGGCAGCAGCGGGGCAGCAGGCCAGGCCAGTAACCAGGAGAGCCGATTGTGAGCTGCCACAGTGGGGCCTCATTTGACCTCCAGAGACTAAGAAATGCCTGCTTCCGCTTCTCCTTCCAAATATCATGCAAACTTCTCTTGTGGGAAACCCTAACCTGGACCCTTTGGGGAAAGGAGTTGGGAAATGTAATTCCAGATTAGCTGAGTTGACTCAGGAAAAAATCTATCACAGGGTTGGACTGCAGAATTATAACTTTATATATAGGCACTGGAAGCAGACAATTTTAATGGAGGCATCTATTAGACAAAACTGATATTTCAAGGAAGATTAATCTTACATTGTATATTAGGGGTTAGAGGAAGATAAAAATGGAGACAATGTAGTTAAAAGTTTATTGTAATAGTCTGGGTATGAGATTGTAGAGACCTGAACAAGAGCCGCAGGGGGAAAGATGGAAATTAAATGCTAGACTCTAGAAACATTAAAGGAAAGAATTAATAGAGCTTGCTAAGGAGCTGAATTAGAGAGCAAAGGCCAGGAGATATTCCAGAATGCTTCTGAGCTATTGAGCCTGAGTGATGAGGAAGATTGTGGTTTTTGAAAGGAAACTATTCGTTTAAAGGCTATTCTATTATAACAAACTAGACATTCTACTATATTTAAATGCAGCACTGTATTCAGGGGCTTCCCTCATAACTCAGTAGGTAAAGAATCTGCCTGCAGTGCAGGAACCAGGGTTTCCCTGGGTCAGGGAGATCCCCTGGAGAAGGAAATGGCAACCCACTCCAGTATTCTTGCCTGGAGAATCCCATGGACAGAGGAGCCTGGTGGGCTACAATCCATGGGGTTGCAAGAGTTGGACAAGACTTGATGACTAAACCACCATCACCACCACTGTATTCAGAGTTTGGAACCATTAAACAGCTTAGAATTGTAGGACAGCAAACGAGTGAATGACTCTCTTGAAAGACTGGTGAGGAGAAGGAAGTTCCATTGCATTGTTAGTGAATTTGGTGGCCAAGTACTCCTGGAAGTACAGGTACCCATTCTAGATATCACCAGGTAACTTTTATCTGAGATAATGACACTATATAGAAATTTGAAAATAATATTACTTATGATAGTGCATGAGAAGTAAAAATTTATTAAACCAAACAATACTGTTTGCGATCCACGTTTCTAGACAGTTATTAAAATCTATCTCTTATGCATCATGTGACAGAGAATTCTAAATTGTTTTCTGTAAGGCCTCCAATCTGTTTCTGGATTCTCTATGAAAAGAGTCAACTCCTCAGGGAGCTCATATATTTACTTGAACTTTAGATATAAGAGTTTCACTGTATCTACATGCTCCCTTCTGTGGGAGAATGTGGAAGTGAGGAATTTGAGCTACTATATCAATTTTAAAAAATTAGGACAGACTTTGGAGTTAGAGAATGCTGGGGTCAAAATCTAATTTGCACCATCTTATTGGTTGTATTATCTTGGGTAAGGTATTAATTAACTTCTCTGAGCCCCAATTGCTTTATCTCTAGTAAAAGTAGCTTCCTTATAGATGGTAGGGAGGATTCACTGAAGTCATATTGTAAATGTCTAGGAGAGTGCTTGGTATGTATTGGTACACGATGTCTGTTGGTTTTTCTAAGTACAAAGAGTTTCAAGAACAATACCCAACGTAAACGCAGACATAGTGAACAGACCTGTGAACACAGTGGGGGAAGGAGAAGACAGGACGAACTGGGAGAGTAGCATGAAGCATATACATTACCGCACGTAAAATATTAATAGCTAACTGGTGGGACACAGGGAGCTCAAATATGGTGCTCTGTGACAACGTAGAGGGGTGGGATGGGGTGGGAGGTGGGAGGGAGGTTCCAGAGGAAGGGAACATATGTATACGTATGGGTGATTCCTGCTGATATACTGTAGAAACCAAAACACGATATTGTAAAGCAATTATCCTCCAATGAAATATAAATAGATTAAAAAAAAACACACCCAAGACTTAAGCAAGGATATTCTAACAAATATGGACCCCTCCATTTGACTATAGTACAAAGAAAATTAACTCAGAGGCAGCTAGTTTAGAAAAAAGAAATAAAGGACTTAAGCAAAGATAAGAGAAAACTGTTGATTTCTGGGTAGAATTTGGTACAATGTAAAAATCTGTATTAAAAGACACTTACTCCTTGGAAGGAAGGTTATGACCAACCTAGATAGCATATTAAAAAGTAATTATCCTCCAATTAAAATAAATAAATTTATATTTAAAAAAAGAAAAAAAATAGAGACATTACTCTGCCAAAGAAGGTCCATCTAGTCAAGCTATGGTTTTTCCTGTGGTCATGTATGGATGTGAAAGTTGGACTGTGAAGAAAGCTGAGCGCCAAAGAATTGATGCTTTTGAATTGTGGTCTTGGAGAAGACTCTTGAGAGTCCCTTGGACTGCAAAGAGATCCAACCAGTCCATCCTAAAGGAGATCAGTCCTGGGTGTTCTTTGGAAGGAATGATGCTAAAGCTGAAACTCCAATACTTTGGCCACCTCATGTGAAGAACTGACTCATTGGAAAGGACCCTGATGCTGGGAGGGCAGGAGGAGAAGGGGACGACAGAGGATGAGATGGCTGGATGGCATCACCGACTCGATGGACATTAGTCTGAGTGAACTCTGGGAGTTCAGGGAGGCCTGGCGTGCTGCAATTCATGGGGTCGCAAAGAGTCGGACACGACTGAGCAACTGAACTGAACTGAACTGAAAAATCTGTATCTGGAAAAAATGTGATCTCAAGTAAATGAATAATCATACAACCAAAGCTAATATTGACCAAGAAAGAGTAAAATTCAGATCATGATCCATATTTCAAAAAATTCCAGAAGTTTATAAAAATGATTTAAAAGCTAACTTTTCATTACCAAGAACTAAAAGTTGGGAACTACATTTTTTGTTTGTTTGTTTTAATTTCATCCACACTGGGTCTCACTGGCTGAGTAACTAGAGAAATTTCTTCCCTTTTCTTAGCTTTCCTTCCCAAATGGGGGAAATGAGGGATTTATTTTATTTTGCTGGGCAGTCAATGCTATGTGCTTGGTGATTCTTGGATGTTAGACTGAGTACATCTGAAATACTGTTGTTGGCGGAATTAAATCAAACTTCAAAACCTCCGATGCTCTGCTCATCACTTTCCCCAAAAAAAGCTGTGTAGGACATTTCAGGTGAAATATAACACGTAACCTAATGCGGATTTCTTACAAATTATTTTCATAGGGTGAAATATTATTTCATTGTGACTGTCACTCTGATTTTAACATTTTCCTTGGAAGACAGCCCTCAAACCTACCAAGCAAAATACAATTCAGTTGCTCTCTATGGGTCATTAAAAAATAGAAGCAGCAGAAATAAAGATAAAAAATGACCCAGGGAGAAAAACCACCAGCTTCTTTCCCAGATCTCATTTGAACTCCTTGAGCTACAAACAGCAAAGATTCCCAGAAATGCTGGGTCTTCATGGCATTTGTGGGGTGTCAGATGGTTCTCTTTTCTGGAACTGGTTCCTTCAAACATATAACCTCACACACTTTTTGCCAAAAAGCAGAGAAAATGAAAACAAGGAAGCTGTGGCTTCTCTTTCTCCACACCAGCCTCCACCTCCCACCCCACCCCACCCCAGGAGAGAAAGGCCTTGCAAGCCGAGAAGGCCGTCTTGAAAATGTCCACATGCGCAGGGATGTGATACGGAGGCCCCCCACAGCCCCCGATCCTAGGCACTTAGGGCCAAGGTCCACTTGGCAGAGCACTCTCCAAGAAACATGTCCTATTTATCAGGCCAACATCACGCTTTCCCAGCTGTGCGGAGTCCACCAGGAAGAAGACAGAAGACAAAACCATGTGTCGATCAAGGATGACTGGGCCAGCAAGCAGGGTACAAAGAAGCTGATGTCCAGGCGATGAAACAAAAGACATTAGACACAAAAGACATCAGACCAGCCCCGACTACATCACACTGGGTGTCATCAACAAAAATGCACACCTGACTGGTCCTAAATATGATGCATTTTCCCCACTGGGAAAGTGGGAGAGATTAAGGCCAACATAGACTCCCACAGTGAGATAGATCTTCACAGGCTGGAAATTTCCCATTGCTGATCGAAGTCAGTGGCCAGAAATTTCAGGAGAAAACTGGCTCTGGGCTCTCTTACATAGATTCACTGCTATTTAATTAACTGTACACAGACTGTAGCTTTCAAAGCCAATGTCATTTGTCTAGAGCTGATTGAATGATAAGCTAGCTAAAAAGGCAGTGGAAAAAGCAGTCAATGTGATCTGGGGGCCAAAGTGGGGAAGGCAACAGTTCCTGAAACTTTCTGGTCAAGTATGGTTAGTGACAAAGTGATCCAGAGTCACAGATCTGCCTTTCCATGTGTTTGCTCCTCCAGACAGCTGTCACTTCTTTGTAGTGTGCTTTTCTCTTCTAGGGCTAATATTTCAAAGCTACCTGATTAGGTTTCAGGGCCCTAGAGGTGTCCTTTCTATGCGTGATCTCATTTAGTGGTCACAGTCACCTTGTGAAGTAGGTATTATAATTAATCTTATTTTAAAGATGAGGAAACTGAGGCTAAGAAGAAATAAGGCTCTCACTTAAAGTGGCCAAGGTTAAAGGAATAGAACAGGGACCCCAACTCAGATCTGTTGTTTTTTTTCCCCCAAAGCCCATGCTTTCAACCTTAACACTGTACTGCCTCCTACTCACTGCTCCTTAATTCTGAATTGAAATGTGATCCAAATCCAGTGAAAATAGAACAAAACAGCTGTGAGCGTGATGTGGAGTTTGGGATTGTTTGTGGGCTGAGCGGGGTGAGGGAAGAGGCAGGCGGTCTATGCAAGATGGTGCCAGAGTGATTTTCCACGTCGACCCGGGAGGAATCACTGTCACGGTCAGCGTAGCAGCGGCCATCAGAGAGCCGGGCCACTGCAGAGTGCGCTGGGAAAATCAGGCTTGGCACCGCAGATGCCAAGGGCCCTGAGAAGTGGTCCTTTTTTTCTCACTGGGAGTGCCCTGTCTCCTTGGGCTGCTTTCCTCTCCAGCTTGAGCTTGGCAGTTCAGGCTTGCCCCCCAGCTTGGATGTTTGACAGCATCCGATTTCTCAGTGGTCATCTACATGGCCCACAAGTGGCCCAGGACTTGCAGGCAGATGGCAGCTGTCTTTAGACCCATCTCTGCCACTTAACCAGCTGTGTGTCCTGGGGTTAGTGTCTGAATCTCTCTGAATTCGTCTCAGTATCTATACATGGCAACAATAATACCTACCTGTGGGGCTGGTTGTAAGGTCAAGTAATAAAATGAAGTATTTAGAGTACAGTGCCTGGCGCATAATTTGTTCTGAAACAGGTAGCCGTTCTTACTGTGTAGATTAAAAACAAGATTTACAGTTTGTAATAGTTTTTTTTCTCTCCATCACAGAATTCCCTACTCAAGAGTGGGTTGTGTGCCTTGTGATGAAAAAGGTACATCTGTGTATCAGTTTTTCCAGGCCTGCAGTAATTCAGTGCCACAGACTGCATGGCTTACAAAAACAGAGGTTTATTTCCTCATAGTCCTGCAGCCTGGAGGCCCAAGTGTAAGGTGTCGGCTGAGTTGGTTTCTGCGGAGTCCTCTTTCCGTGGCTTACAATGGTCCTCTTCTGCTCTGGCTTCACATGGTCTTTCCTCTGTACTGAGTCCGAGCCTAAATTTCCTCATCTGCCTGCCAGTGCAGAGGATTTAGGTTCCAGGTGCTATCCCTGGTCAGGGAACTAAGATCTCACATGCCTCAGGGCAACTACCGAAGCTTGCCCTAGAGCCGCGCTGCACAACAAGAGACGCCACTGCAATGATAAGCCTGCACACCGCAACAGGAGAAAGACCTCACTCGGCAACCAAGACCAAGTGTGGCCAAAATAAAGAAATATGATACAAAAAAAAATCTCCTTTTTTTACACTTCTCAGTGGATTAGGGCCCATCCTTATGACCTCATTTTAACTTGATGACCTTTTTGAAGACCCCCATCTTCAAATACAGTCACGTTCTGAGCTACTAGGGGCTAGGATTTCAACAAATTAACTGGGATGAGGGGCACACTCGAGTCCGTGAAAATTTACGAAGTGTTTTTACCAAAAATCAAACCTCAAGTCGAGGAAATACAGGACACAGAGAAACATGTTTAATAGGGAGGTTGTTAGCAAAGCCTAGGAAGGGAGAAACTCCACACAGTCTGGTTTCTTTTTTAAATTATCTTTTATTCAAGTATAGTTAATTCACAGTGTTTTAGGTATACAGCAAATTGATTCAGTTATATTACATACCTGCACACACACACACGACACACACACACATGTGTGTGCATGTTGTTGCTGTGCAGTCATTCAGGCATGTCCAACTCTTTTGCGACCCCATAGACTGAAGCCTGCCAGACTTCTCTGCCCATGGGATTTCCCAAGCAAGAATATGGGAGTGGGTTGCCATTTTCTTCTCCAAAAGATCTTTCCAACCCAGGGAATGAACCCAAGTTTCCTGCACTGGCAGGTGAATTCTTTACCATTGAGCCACCAGGGAAGCCCATGTATGTGTGTGTATGTGTGTGTATGTATATATATATACATATATTAATACATACATATATCCATATATGTACACATATATATTCATACATACATACATTCTTTTTCAGATTCATTTCCATTATAGGTTATTATAAGGTATTGAATATAGTTCCCTGTGCTAAACAGTAAGCCCTAACAGTCTGGTTTCTTGAGCAACTAATTGTAATAGCAAGAAGAAAAGAAAGGGAGGTAGAACTAAAGACTAAAAGAAATTTGAGAGCTATACTGAATGTAAGTTATGGACTGTGCTTGGATCTTAATTGGGACAAATCAACTTTTAAAAAAAAAGGAGGGAATTCTTTGGTGGCCCAGTGGTTAGGACTTTGTGTTTCCACTGCAGGGGGCACAGGTTTGATTTCTGATTGGGGAACTAAGATCCCACAAGCTGTGGGCCATGGAAAAAAAAAAAAAAAAAAAAACAATCCAGAGTATCATGAGATAATCATAGAAATTTAAACACTGTCTAGATAGTTGATGATATTAAAGCATTATTGTAAATTTTTTAGGTGTGTTAATATTGTTGTGATTTTGCCTTTTAAAAGGCCCTATATTTCAGAGTCAACTCTTCACATGAGGTGGCCAAAGGAGCAGGAGGAGAAGGGGACGACAGAGGATGAGATGGCTGGATGGCATCACGGACTCAATAGACATGAGTCTGAGTGAACTCCGGGAGCTGGTGATGGACAGGGAGGCCTGGCGTGCTGTGATTCATGGGGTCGCAAAGAGTCGGACACGACTGAGCGACTGAACTGAACTGAACTGATATTTCAGAGAGATATGCTGAAATACTTATGGTAAGAGCTTTGGGACTTGTTTTAGTGTGGTAAATAGGTGTGATTGTAGCCGAAATGAGACTGTCCATGAGTAGGTAATTGTTGAAGCTGATGGTAGGTTTGTTATAATAGTCTTGCTACCTTGTATATGCTTGAAATATTTTATTAAAGATTAAAATATATGGAAAACATTTTTCTGTGTCATTAAATATTTTTTTATGGCATGAAATTCTCAATGAAACATTCCACTGTATGGATGTATCATAATTCATAGACACAATTTCCATTGTCAGACTGTTAAATATGTTCCTTTTTTCCTATTGATGATGTGTGTATATGCAACTCTGTTTTATTTTTTAAATTATTAAAATATAAAACATTTACAGGTGACTTAGAAAATACAAAACAAGATTACATACAGCTTTTCTATATATTATAATTTTTAGTTGATAAATTAAGATTTTTAGTTGGAGTTCAATACTAAACTCTAAAAAATATGCAGAGAAGTAGAAGGATATGCTGCTAAGTTGCTAAGTCACTTCAGTCGTGTCTGACTCTGTGCGACCCCATCGATGGCAGCCTACCAGGCTTCCCTGTCGTTGGGATTCTCCAGGCAAGAACACTGAAGTGGGTTGCCATTTCCTTCTCCAATGCATGAAAGTGAAAAGTGAAAGTGAAGTCGCTCAGTCGTGTCTGACTCTAGCGACCCCACGGACTGCAGCCTACCAGGCTCCTCCGTCCATGGGATTTTCCAGGCAAGAGTACTGGAGTAGGGTGCCATTGCCTTCTCCGAGAAGGATATCAGTTCAGTTCAGTTCAGTTCAGTCACTCAGTCGTGTCCGACTCTTTGCGACCCCATGAACCGAAGCACGCCAGTCCTCCCTGTCCATCACCAACTCCCGGAGTTCACTCAGACTCACGTCCATTGAGTCCATGATGCCATCCAGCCATCTCATCCTCGGTCGTCCCCTTCTCCTCCTGCCCCCAATCTCTCCCAGCATCAGGGTCTTTTCCAATGAGTCAACTCTTCGCATGAGGTGGTCAAAGTACTGGAGTTTCAGCGTTAGCATCATTCCTTCCAAAGAAATCCCAGGGCTGATCTCCTTCAGAATGGACTGGTTGGATCTCCTTGCAGTCCAAGGGACTCTCAAGAGTCTTCTCCAACACCACAGTTCAAAAGCATCAATTCTTCGGCTCTCAGCAGAGCTTTTCAGGTCTACTATATCCTTCTAGAATACAAATTCTGTTCAAGTTCCCATAGACTGTAAACTAGGAGACATTGGAACATAGCCCCAGGGACATAAAACAAGGTGCAAAAATTTCATGGTCTAAACATATTGAAATCATACAGAGTGTGTTCTCTTATCACTGTGGAACTGTGTTAGAAATCAGTATCAAAAGATATTTGAAAATAACCCACATATTTTCAAGTACAGTGTGACATTTACCGAGAGAGATCTTTGACTTAGCCATCGAAAGTTTCAATAACACTTAATGAAAAAACAACGAGGGTGATTGCAGTACATAAATCTGTTTCTTTAGAATAGACTCCTCAAATTGAAACTACCGGGCCCAAAGTTGGTCTTGTGTTTAAGGCACAGGTATCATGTTGCCAGAAGGTCCTCCATCAGTAGTGACCCTTTTGTTTCTTTTTTGGTGACACAGTCCTGGGCCTCCTTTGTCATTCCCCTACTTAGGTATGAAAGACGTACCCACCAGGCTCCAGAGTTGACCCTCCTGTAACGCTGTCCCAAGGCATCTCCTGAAGGTCCCCTGAAAATGTCCCACATTTGCTTGATTTTTTCTTGTCCTAAAATGTGTTATAAATGTGACGGATGGTGCTCTGGCTTTGATCTAAAACCTTCATCATGAGAATGGCAAATCAAACAACTAACTGTCAAGTCTCCCTTTGATGTGACAAGAGGGTGGGGGAAAAATACAGAAAGGACCGTGCTTACTAAAGAGATAGGGGAACTAGACAAGAAACTGTTCAACAAGATCAGGAAGCACAAAACCTGGTGTCAGCCTAAAGAACAATAGGGATTACAAACCCCAGCTGAAGGGGGAAAAAAAAGCAAGAAACGAAATATCGAAATAATCTATTCTCCGAGTCAGACAATGACTCAGCCCCATGACTCTGTTGGTTCATTCTGTTGGCCGAAGTGCCTTAAAGAGACAGATCTGAAACCTCCTTCGTACACCTATACCTCTTTATATATATATATATATATATATTTCTCCTTTATATTTATATACTTTCCTTGGTGTTTCTTGATAGTGCAAAACCCAGAAGAAAACCTAGTTCATAGAAGTATTGGCAGCTGGAACCAACCATGGACCTGGGTGTCTTTCAGACCTAAACATGAGTCAATCTATGCTCCATTAATTAGCTGTGTGACCTTGGCCAAGCCATTTGAAAACTTCAGGCTTCAGTTTACTTCTTTGCAAATGTGAATAATAAAGCTTACTTCTTGTTGAGTGATGATGAGAATTAAATATGTATAAGCTGCTCAGCACGTGCTGGGTACATAGCAGAAATCCTAAAAATGCTGACACTATGGTGAACTATTTTAAATTAAGTGTGTCTCCTATGTTTCCATGAGCATTTTTCCAAACCGTCATTAAAGCCCTATGTGCATTGTTTTATAATTACTTGTTTTGGTGACATTGTCTCACTCATCTGTCCTCGGGGGGACATGCCTAGCAAAATTTTCTGCTGACTGAATAAATCTCAGATTCCAACATCCACAATAGTAAATATCTAGTTATTGCCAAGTGACCTAGATATTACATGTGAGTTCAAAGAGTTCATTCATGTCCAGCTATTCAGCATCTAATTAATCAAGAAATGTTTGCTTGTTTTCTTTTAATTTGGGAAGCAATATCCAAAAATAATGGAAAGCAGGAGGTCTGGGATCAGACAGACTGGAGTTTCAATCTGGGTTTTGCCTTTTACCAGCTGTGTGATTTGGGGCAAATTTTATAACTTTTGTAACTTTGTTTCCACATCTAACAAATAAGTCTAATAATAGTGCCTGCCTCATTTGGTTAATGTAAAGATTAAATGGGATAAATGCGTCAAAGCATTTAGCATATATTATCCTGGCATATCATCAGTGCTCAATGAATGTAACATAGTGCTATTTTGAAAATGTGCTTACTGAAATATTACTACTATGGGGGAGGAACTGAGCTAGATGTTCTGAGAGTTGTATGTGACATGATTTTTGTCCTCAAGAAGACGGCAGGTTTCTTTGGAAGATGAAACAAACATGATCTAGTCAGTCCATGGTTAGGTGCTTAAGAAGTAGCGTAGACAGAAGTTCTCAAGTCTGGGGCACTGATCAGTGAAAGGATCAAACCTTCATCCCTTGCATTGCAGGGTGAATTCTTAACCACTGGGCAACCAGGGGAGTCCCTGTTTCTTATTTTTTAATTGACAGTTGATTTACAATGTTATATTAGTTTCTGCTGTACAGCAAAGTGATTCAGTTATATCACATATGTGTGTGCCCTTCAGTCGTGTCCAGCTCTTTGTGCCCTGTGGACTGGAGCCCGCCAGGCTCCTCTGTCCGTGGGATTCTCCAGGCAAGAATACTGGAGTGGGTTACCATGCCCTCCTCCAGGGGATCTTCCCAACCCAGAAACCTAACCTGCATGTCTTATATCTCCTGCATTGGCAGGCAGGTTCTCTACCATTAGTGCCACCTGGGAAGCCCTCATATTACATAAATATATTCTTTTTTAAAATATTCTTTTCCATTATGGTTTATCACAGGATATTGAATACAGCAGAATCCTGTTGTTTGTCCATTCTCTACATATTAGTTTGCAGCTGCTAATCTCAAACTCCCAGTTCATCCCTCCCCCACCCTCCCCTCCCCTTGGCAACCACAAGTTTGTTCTCTACGTCTATGCGTCTATTTCTGTTTTGCAGATGGATTCACTTGTGTCATGTTTTAGATTCCACATATTACAGATATCAAATGGTATTTGTCTCTTTTTCTGATTTACTTCACTTAATATGATAATCTCTAAGTCTCTCTATGTTGTTGCAAATAGCATTATTTTGTTCTTTTTAATTGCTGCATAGTATTCCACTGTGGACTTCCCTGGTAGCTCAGACGGTAAAGAATCTGCCTGCGATGCAGGAGACCCAGGTTCAATCCCCGAGTCGACAAGATCCCCTGGAGAAGGGAATGGCAACCTACTCCAGTATTCTTGCCTGGAGAATTCCATGGACAGACCATTGGGTCAAAAGAGTCAGACATGGCTGAGTGACTAACACTTTCACTCTTCACATTCTATTGTATATATCCTGGGCAAATATCTGGAAAAACTATAATTCAAAAAGATACATGCACCCCTATGTTCAAACAGGTATTTTTTATGGCAGCTTCCACATTCTTGACTATTCCACAATAATTGAATTTTGGTTAGAGAAGCTTTCAAGAAGATAGCAGGATTTGAGCTCCATGTTATTAAAAGAAGAACAGGGTTGGCAAAGAAAAACAGCTTTTCTATGTCACATTTTAAAAATCTATTTACAGGTTTTTTTCTTTTTGTAAGAAATAATCATTGCAATGTCCTTTAAAATTGCAATCAATTGAGGAGCTAATATTCTGGTGTTTTTTTCTGGCTGACTTTGCCTCAGTGAAATTAAAATATGTAATACAATAATAATGTCCTGAAAAAGAACAGAAGTGAGATGAATGTGGCCTTGCTTGAACCTTGCCATATGCATCCCAGGAGGATCTCAGGATAACTAACAAGCAGCGAGTATTTTCTGATCTTTTGCTTCATGAATATTCATGGCACATTTTGCCAGAAGTCATGTAGGAAACTGCCACTGTCTTGGATGGAGCTTGGAACTAAATAGCTACCCATCTTCTGAGCTGGCTCAATAAAACATACTACTGTAGCATCTAGGTGCTTTTATAATATTTCCAAGGATATTTTGTTAAGGCTTCTTACACTGAGGGGCTTCCCAGGTAGTGCTAGTGGTAAAGAAGCTGCCTGCCAAAGCAGAAGACATAAGAGACGCAGGTTCAATCCCTGGGTTGAGAAGATCCCAGGAGTAGGAAGTGGCAAGTCACTCCAGTATTCTAGCCTGGAGAATTCCATCGAAAGAGGAGCCTGCTGGGCTAGTCAATGGGGTCACACAGAGTTGGACACGACTGAAGCGACTTAGCACTCACTCACTCTTATACTGGGAGTGGCATAAGCAAATGTTTTGAGTTTTCCAGGAGCATATTTCTACAAGGAAATATGCAGCTTGGCTCATTCAGCTGGCACTCTGATAACCAGGGTAACCAGAAAATCAACCAGCCTAACTAATCAGCAGGCAGTTATTGGGTGTCTGTTAAGCATGCATCAGACATACAAAGGCATGGTGAATTTAACAGGTTTCTGAGATTATAGCCTAGCCTCTCAGGGCGATTTAGTCTAGCAAGGAAAGCTAATCAGATCTAACCATCCCTCTATTTATTTTTCTATCTATGCAGCTACACACAAATAATAAACAATTGAAGAACAAGAGAGGACAATACATGATTAAGATCCTAAATCTTTAATCTTGATAATACCTTAACCAATACTTTTAACAAGACTAACTTCTAAGACCTTTAAAAGTACTTTGAAAATACTTTCTTCAGCAATTTACACACACAAATATACTGCCAGGAGTATATTTGAACTCTCGTTCAAATCTTAAACATCTTAAACAACATCTTAAAAATGCAGTGTGCTTATGTGAAGCTGTACATATAATAAAATTGCATAGAACTATCTACAAATGCACATAGAAGAGTATGGTGAAATACAAATTAAAATGTGACTATTAGTGGAGGCTGGGTGAAGGGTGACCTTTCAGATATCCCTGAAAATTTTGGGGAGTGTAATTTCTTATGAATCTACAATTTTCCCCAAAAAGTTAAAAAGAAAAAAAAAATCATACAAGAAAAAACTAGAGTTAGTCTCTATGCACTGGTAAAGAAAAATCTCCAAGATGTCTGATAGGTTAAAAAAAATCAAATTATAGAAAAATATGTAGAGTATAAAAACATTTATGTGAAAACGTACAAAACAACTATATTGTCATATTTTTGCAAACACATTAGAAAAAGATCTCAAATGAAACCCATCAGACTGGTAATAATGGCAGCGGGGGGCAGAGGGTGTCAGAAGTAGAGGGTGGGGATTGGCTAAATAGCATAACTTTCACCTTACATGATTAACTTACCTAAATCTTGTATTTGAGTCAAAAGTCTTTGGACATAAAACATTGATCTTTGTCCCTAGCACTTTGGAACTCTACAGCAGTTAGTTTTTGTTCCCTCCATATCAAGTTAAAAACTTTGATTCGTGATTTGGAACTTGTTGAAGAAAATGAAATTGTTGATCTTCTGAATATTCCTAGGCACTTTGAGGGTTTGGAGTTTATTCCCTCTATAACTTTTTTTTTTTTTTCCCTCTATAACTTCTTACAGGAAAAAAACACCTACAGTTCCATTCTGTTTGGCTCCACTTGAAAGAGACCATCTGGTCGTCTGCTTCTCTGTGCCAACCCTCCCGAGAGTGGTCATTTCTAATTGGATGTCTCTGTTATAACTCTTTCTGATTTTCTTCTCAGTTTCCTTCTTCAGAGTACACATGTTTGGTTGTAGCTGTTGTTGTTGCCCTATATGGACCTTTGTTGGCAAAGTAATGTCTCTGCTTTTTAATATGCTGTCCAGGTTTGCCATAGCTTGCCTTCCAAGGAGCAAGCGATATGTTTTGTTAGGACTACTAATTTAGGTGGCACTAGTGGTAGCTCCTGCTAATGCAAGAGACACAAGAGATGTGGGCTCAATCCCTGGGTCAGGAAGATCCCCTGAAGAAGGGCTCGGTGTACCCACTCCAGTATTCTTGCCTGGAGAATCCCATGGACAGAGGAGCCTCGTGGGCTATAATCCACGGGGTCACAAAGAGTCAGACATGAATGAAGCGATTTAGCACATACTGATTTAGGATTATTAAATAATCCATGTAAGCTTCCAGATGTTTTGGGTGAGATTGCAAATGGGTTAGGACTTTTTATCATCTGAAAAATGTAAGGTATGTTTAAATGAACAATTTCCAAATAGAACCTTACATGTGGTTCTCTTGTTGCCTTTCTGACATGCGGTGCTTGCATGTGCATTTTGTGTGTGAAACTAACCACAGATATGTGTACTAGGTATCTCACAGTCTGATGTCAAGGGAAGTGAAGTGAAAGTCGGTCAGTCGTGTCTGACTCTTTGCAACCCCACAGACTATACAGTCCATGGAATTCTCAGACCAGAATACTGGAGTGGGTAGCCTCTCCTTTCTCCAGAGGATCTTCCCAACTCAGGGATTGAACCCAGGTCTCCTGCATTGCAGGCGATTCTTTATCAGCTGAGCCCATAGTCTGGTATAGCCAGACTGAAAATAAACAAAATGAGAATCCTGGAGAAAGTTCTTTGATTTGGAAAATTCTGGCCTTTTCAGACTTATTTCTCATGGTTTTTTCATTGGCAATGGTTAGAATTGTGATGGTCTTAATAGTTGCCTGCACTGAATTTCTTACTTTTCCTTTTTCCCATGTTCTACTTTCACAGTATTTATCAGCCACAGTCTGCTTATATTGGGAGGAGAGTTCAATTTTTATATTCTAATGACAAAACCACTTCAGGCATTCCTGGGACTACTGACATTGGATGTGAGCTTCATCTCATTACATAAAAAGAATCTTTTCTTTTTAAAAAATATATATGAATAAGGCACAAACTCAAAAGTAAAACAAGTTTCTTAAGTCTGTGCACAGACTCCCCAAATCAAGATGGAGTAATAGCTACTTCTGTAATTTCTGCCAATTAATCCACCCCCACACCACAAACCAAAGATTCCAAAATAAGTTAAAGAGCAGCGTTGGTGACTCAGACAGCATAACTTCACCCACATGGCCCCGCTGCTGTGGTTTCTCAAGTGGCCACCGCTATTTCCCTTTGTACTAACGCTGACATTTACCTGGGGAGATTGATGGGGGAATAGATGACATTACTTTCCCAGCAGCCCCTCTGGTCAGAGTCCTTGGCCTCAGAAGAGAAGGAAGCAAACCATGCCTCAGGGGATTGGGACCCATGACCTCATGCTTTTCTTAGTCGAAGAGTTTCACTGGCTCCTCACAGGTACAGAGCAGTTCCTACAATAAAGCTTGACAGTTCTGGCTTTTCTTGATGATCTGCCCTGGTCTGCCTTTCCAGCCTCCCCTTCATTATTCTGTACCATAAGCTGAACAAAATTATTCTAGTTACTCCCCAGATGTCACATCTTATTTTGGACAGGGGGAGGGTCTTCCTTCTCTGGCTCATGTTATTGTCCCTGCCTAGACTGTCTTTCTCTTTTTCAGCTCCAGAAAAGCCAAGTCTTATTCATCTCTTAAGGCCTATGAACCCTCTTATTTTTCCAAAGATATGCTCCTCTTCAAAGTATTCACCCCTCTCTGCTTTATAATCAGATTGTTGACATTTGTTATAAGCCCCAGCTGGCTCAGTGGTAAAGAATCCATCCACCTGCCAATGTAGGAGACACAGGAGATGTGAGTTTGATTCCTGGGTCAGGAAGATCCCGTGAGACAGAAATGGCAACCATTCCAGTGTTCCTGTCAGGAAAATTCCATGGACAGAGGAGCCCAGCGGGTTGCAAAGAGCTGGACGCGGCTGAGCACACACGCACTCATACCTTAAAGGAGAGATCCATTGCTTGTTTGTCTTCATGTGAAGGACTCTGTTCAGCATTATTTTTACAGGGATTCTGTGACTACTTCTTGACTTGAATCTCAAACTTAACGTGTCTGAGCTCAGCACCTCTCTTCTCTGCCCTCACCCAGTCTCCTCCTCCTGAATTTCCTGCCCTGGTGATGGATACCCCATCCATTTCACTGCTCGTGCCGGAGTATTTATTTATTTTCTAACTGGAGTATAATGCTTTACGATGTTGTTTTAGTTTCTGCTGTACAAAACAGTGGATCAGCTTCCCTGGTGGCTCAGAGGTTAAAGCGTCTGCCCGCAATGCAGGAGACCCCGGTTCGATCCCTGGGTTGGGAAGATCCCCTGGCGAAGGAAATAGCAACCCACTCCAGTATTCTTGCCTGGAGGATCCCATGGAGGAAGGAGCCTGAGAGGCTACAGTCCACAGGGTCGCAAAGAGTCGGACACGACTGAGCGACTCCACTTTCTTTCTTTCTTTGTACAAAACAGTGAATCAGCTATATGTATACATATACCCCCTCCCTCTTGACCCTCCCTCCCACTGCCTCCATCCCTTCCCTCTCCCAGACTGTATAGCATTGTTCTTTCTACTTTGTGCCTCAATCCTACAACCACCATCTAATCAATGACTGGGTCCTATTTATTCTGCCTTTGGAATAACTCTTAAATTAACACCCTTGTTCCTGCTGGTCAAAGTGCTGTGACTTTCGTTCTCGCCACCATCAGCCTTTGCCAGGATGACCACAGCATATTCTCACTGGTCAATCATCTCTCTCCTTTCCCTCCCCTTCGCCTCCACCAAAATCCACTTTCCACATTGAAGCCAGTGTGATCTCTTTAAAATACAGACCTGATTATGTCACTGTCTTGTTCTTGAGTCTCAGAATCTAGTTCAAACACTAACCATGGTAGAGAATGTCTTTTATAATCTGACCTTTTCTTTCTCTTACCGTTCATATATCTCACTTCAGTTGTGTCTGACTCTTTGCAGCCCCATGGACTGTAGCCTTCCAGAAGCCTCTGTCCATGAACTTCTCCAGGCAAGAATACTTGAATGGGTAGCCATTCCCTTCTCCAGGGGATCTTCCTGACCCAGGGATTGAACCCAGGTCTCCCACATTGCAGGCAGATTCTTTACAGTCTGAATCACCAGGGAAGGCTCTTTAGGAGTTCTACATATGTTTGATTCAAATGTGTGTTTTAAATCTATTTTCCTTATTTAAAATACTATAATTAAAAGTATTCATAAAAATGTATTCTATACCATACTTCTATGTATTAAGAACCATCAATTTGGGTGACAAGTTAATTCTGAGGTAGGAATTTCTACCTTTTTGGTGAATATACTTAAAGCTCTTGTGAGTGTGTCATGATTTTGAAAAGTTGGTAGTTTGCACACTTTTTTTTTTTTAATTAGGCACTGCTGATCTGCCTAAGTACAAATTGCTCGTTATTACTACAAAGCTCAGTTAAATCAGAAACAAAGCTAAGGCTCATAGCTTTGGCACATGTATCAAAGCATCCTATTTTACTAGAGATATTTTAGCACTTACTTTATGGTTGGGGTGTTTGTCGCTGACTTTTATATCATGAGGCGACATGCAAGCCCTTGATAAATATTTCTGTGGTTACGTTTCTTTTAAAACTGTGATTATCAGCCATTAGATGCCTTCTCAGACGAAGTTATGGGACATTTTAAATTAAATTGAATTTATTTATTAAAAAATTGTTTGGGGCCATATCAAGCTAGTATGTGTGATCTTAGTTCTCCAGCCAGGGATCAAATCCATGCTCCCTGCATTGAAAGCACAGAGTCTTAACCACTGGAACACAAGGGAATGTCTGTTGTGATTGAATTTTGTAACTAAAATCTCTTTATCCACTTGCCTAAGTCTTTGGATTCATTCATTTGAAGCATATACCTGAAAGGAGAGCTGTTAAAAACCCATAATTTCCATTTGCATCTACCTTTCTGCGTGAATTTGAATTTTCCAGTTACTTTAAAATACGTAAAAAAATTTAAGGCAAAGGCAATTGAAATAAATAATTTGGGTGCAGAAATCAAAATAAAGCTAAGCATAACACTTAAAGTATTTATGTTCATCTTAATGCTTAACAACAATTATCTTCTTATTGTTATTGATTGATAAGTGTTGAAAATATAAATGTTCAAAATAAATTTATATTAGTAAAATGTCATATTTATCTGTTTTAGAGAATTGAGCTCCGAGACAAATTTCTTTTAAAAAGTCTTGTTATAGTGCTTAAGAAAAGAAAAGAGTGAAGACCTTTGAGGTCTTAGCTCAGCCTCTGTCTCTCCCTTAGTCCTAGGAAGGCATTTGATGTGGAAGAGAAAAGGAGCACTCAATGCCCATGCCCACATTTTCTGTTCCAGTCCAGGATCAACTTTTTTTTAAAAAGTGTAATTATTTATTTGGCTGCATCAAGTCTTAGTTGTGGCCTGAGGAGTCTTAGATCTTTATTGCAGCACTGAGGATCTTTAGTTGTGGCATTTGAACTCCTAGTTGCTTGTGGGATGTAGTTCCCTGATGAGGAAGCGAACCTGTGGGATTGGGAGCTTGGGAGTCGTAGCCACTGGATCATGCGGGAAGTCCCTAGGATCCGCTCTGATTCCAGTGGAGAACTGTGCCTTTCCTGTTGGCAAGTATGTTCTCGGGGGAACATACTAAGTTACCTTGACTTCCTGGTAGGATGTTCCTCTGTCTCCTCTCACCTGCTTCTCACAGAGTTTCTCCCTTTGAGAAACCTCTGGGCGTTGAGAGCATGGACACGCATGTTATTTCCTTTTGCTGTGCTTTCTCTGACCTCACATCTCATGATACACACACATTTGTCCTGGATCCAAACACTCCAAGTAACAAAACTTGCTCTGCAGAACTCATGAACTGCAACAGTGTCAGGAAATACATTGCTATGTGTGTTTTTTCAATAAAGAAATCACCATACCTCCATGTGGGATTATATACTTTCTGGAATTTTAGACTTTTTCTTGATCACTAAGAAAGCGTGTTAGAGTTTATTTTTGCTGAATCTCGCCTCCCCAACGAGTGCTAAGTTAGTGGCACAGTTGGTGCTTGTGATTGGTGAGCTAGATGCTAGCTGGACTGCTCATGGACTACTAAGTTCCAGCTGAACCCATAAAGACGTGGGTGATGGCAATGCTAATTCCACTGGGTTAAATTCCAACAAAAGGACAGGTGCTCACAGCTGCCCAGAATGGCATTGAGAAATATGAGTTTGTCCTTGTCCTTTTGACCACTGGTTGGATTCCTGAGAGCTTTAATTATCCCTCTGTGAACAGAGCTGGTCGTTGCTGTGGTGTTTATCAGCTCCTGAGCTGAGGAAATTGGGCTTTATCTCTTTCAGATTAGATCGCTACAAGCCTCATTGGGTAAGGTTAGTGGAAGGAGCTGAGTAAAGCCCTTACTCCTTTTATACAAAATGCTTCTGCAAAGCCCCTACCCCTTGTGGACAAAGCCCTAGGACTTCCCCAACCCCCACCTTCCCTCCCCCAAAACCAGCTGGGACAACTCAAGAAGGGGGAGGGAGGTGGTGTAGGGTGTGTGTGTAACTATTTACTTCTTTCCAGGACTTTTTAATTGGTAAACCTTTCCTTTAACTAAAATGCTGATCTCTTTCAAGATAAGGCACTTTGGGACTCAGGTTTCTACAACTCTCTTTTCCATTTCCTTCAGGTCTTATTAACTCTGTTGCCAGGCTGGGGGTGGCAGCTGCAGGAAGGGGTACCTGGCTTACTAAGCGAATGGGTACCTGGCTTACTAAGCGAATTGGTACCTAAATTGGTACCTACCCCTGCCTGCTAAGAGATTCCACTCCACCCCCTACTCCATTCTCTTCTTAAAAAAAAAAAAATAGGAGAAAGAGAAAGATAAACAGGCTGCCCTCCTCAAAGAATCCGCTTGCCAAGGCAGTGTATGCAAGAGATGGGCTTCGATCCCTGGGGCAGGAAGATCCCCTGGGGCAGGAAATGGCAACCCACTCAGAGTTCTTGCCTGGAGAATCCTAGGGACAGAGGAGCCTGGCGGGCTATAGTTCACAGAGTCACAGAGGCTGAGTGACTGAGGGACCGAGCACATCCGTATGTTGAAGGGAAAGCTTTCCTCAGGCTTGCAGTTTGCCTGGGTACTCCCTCGGGATGGAGAGTTGTGGTCCCAGGGATGCTGCTTTGGGGACCTGCATTCCACAAAGTCTGCAGACGCTGTGGCTGCCCTGCTTTGACTGAGCCCCTCTCCGCGCCTTCTGAAAGGCTCTGACTCCGCTCACCACTCACTGTCCCTCCACCCTTCAGCTCTGTCCTTTGACCTCAGTAACAAAACAACTTTTGATCACCAAAGCTGGGCCCTGCTCCGGTAGTAACGAATCTGCCTGCCAGGGCAGGAGATGCAAGAGGTGAGAGTTCGATCCTTGGGTTGGCAAGAGTCCCTGGAGAAGGAAATGGCAACCCACTCACTATTCTTGTCTGGGAAACCCCGTGGACAGATGAGCCTGGTGGGCTACAGTCCATGGGGTTGTAGAGTCAGACACGGCTGAGCACTCACACATGTGCACACACTTCAGGCCTTACCTAACTCTCCAGCCAAGACCCTAGCCCCAAACTGCTCCCGCTTCATTGAAATTCAGGGGTCGATTCAACTGTGAGGTTACCTCCCTGGACACATTTATCTTGAGGGCGAGCAAGCTACATTGGAGCGCCTGGTTATCTTTTGCCTTTTTTTTTTTTCAAATCCATGCAAGGTTGTGAAAGAAAAATTCAATCCTTGCTACTTTTATAGCAGCCAGTGGCAGTGTGGGCCACATGTCTGACTCCTATATCTTAGGGAAATTGGGGGCTTCAAAGGGAGGTGGCCAGTAGCTAGACATAGAGGAAAAAAAAGATCCCAGGATCTCTGAAACTCAAGTCAGCTGCATTCATGAGCAAATCAGCACTCTCCCGGTTCTTGACCTCCTTGGGCATTGTGAGGGCTGGTGAGCTCATGCTTGTAAAGAGTGCAAGCCTTTAATTGAAGTATAATTAATAATCATCTGATAAGTGAATAACAATAATAATGATGATGTAATCCCCTTCCCCCACAGCCCCGCCCCCTCTTCTTTGGGTAGCAGCATCATGTGATGACGTCCTCGTGGACTCAATTAGATGAAGGGCAATAGGTAGAGACGGATCCGCACAGCTATGGGCTTGCTGGCATGGCCCCGGGGTTGGCCTGCCACCGGGAACCTGCGGACACAGAACAATGCAGCTGTGTTCTCTAAGTGTTGGGCTGTTCAGGTGATGAGAAAGTTCAAGCCATTTCTTGACTCAGGCATGAGGACAACCCGCCTGCTTCTTGCCAACCTTGTGGCCTCCCAGACAGAGGAGCTGAGCCTGGAAGCCTTGAGATTGACACTTACTTATTTTCCCTGCTCCTCTGCCTCCTTGTTTTTCCAGAGGGCCCTCCTCCCAGTAAGATGAGTGAGTGTGTCTCCCAAGGGTCATAGCAATGAACCAAGCCACAGCCTTTACACCACTGACCATCAGAGGGATGTGTGGACCAGTCAACGTGGTCAAGCGTTGAGGCCCTAATGAACTGAATGAAGAAGCAATAGGTTTCTGAAAACAGAATCTTGACAGAATTCTTGGGCTTCTCCCCGTTTAATCTAGAAACAGGGTTCTCCAAGCAGACACCAAGCTAAAAAGAAGTGCCCAGAATGGGAGAAGGAAAAAAAAAATTATGAAGGAGGCAGTTTATCATCCACTTTTGTCCTAAAGGCTTCTCAGGCCAAGAGGGTGAGATAGGCAGATTGGAATCCCCAGCTGGGAAAGATAATAACAGCTTTCATTCGCAAACAGCCTAGTTTACAAAGCACTTTCATATAGCATGACCTCATTCGAGCCTCTCTGTAAGGTTGGCTGATTTTCTTATCCCCAGTTTACAGATGTGGAAACTGAGGTCCAAAGACGTTAAGCGACTCACTCATATAGAAAGAAAGTGCAGAGTCAGTGTCAAACCCATGTTTCTAGTAAGATGCTAAGGCTTGCTTTCCTCTATGACTTCCCAGTCTTCTCTACTGGGATGCTTAATATTCAATTTAGTCAACAAGTAGGTTGAGCAACCCCTCTGTGTTGAGTGCTGTGCTAGGTGCTAGGGAAGCTGCAGCGAACGTCATCCAGGGTTTGTTTCATAGCTGTCTCGTCACTGTGTTAGTTTTGGGCAGCTGGCGTCTCTAGGCCGTGGGATCCTTCCCAAGAGAGTTCTAGTAAAGTTCTTTTGGCTGCAACAGTAAAAGTCATGTGCTGGCTAGCTAACACACAAAAATGGAATTTATTAGAAAGATTATGGATGTTTCATGGAATCTAAGCAAACATTAGTCCATCCCAAGCTTTGGGGAGACCAAGAACCTATTGCCTCTCTAAGGCCCTTATCTCCTAATTTTTCTCTTTATATTCTCAATACTTCAGACAGAATTTTCTGTTAAAAAAATTCAGTGAAAGAATCATTTATAAATATATTCAAAAATATTTATGAGTGAGGGATTTTTCTTTAAAATACTCTGGAAAGGACTTCTCTTGCAGTCCAGTGGTTAAGATTCTATGCTTCCATTGAAGTGAGCATGGGTTCAATCCCTGGTCAGGGAACTAAGATCCCACATGCTCTGTGGCCAAAAAAAAAAGCAACAAAAAAGCTCCAGGAAAAAAGAAGAATGGGACCAGGTAAAATAAGAAAATAAGGAGGACATACCTTGATATTGCTTGAAGAAGCTGGGTGATAGGTACATGGCGGGGGAGGAGGGGTCATTCTATTATTCTACTTTTCTCTATTTTTGAAAATGTCTATTTAAAAAGTTAAAAAATACAAAGAGAATACTCTGTGTCATTATGCTCCTTCCTTGGACCTTTTGAAATGAATGTATTTTTTCTGTATAGATTATTTTTAGTGATTCTCTATTTGCCTGGTCTCCTCCACTGTCCGATGTTTCTGGAAGGGCAGAATTGTCTCATCAGTTTCACAAGCGAGGGTCCGCTCTGAGGGCTTCCTATGATGGCTTAGGCAGCGTCTCCTGCTTCCGGTGGGCTAATAGCCCTGGCTGGTGTGTGCGCTCAGCCTCTCAGTCGAGTCTGATTCGTGGTGACCCCATGATACCACTGAGCCCCCTGGGAAGCCCAGTAACCCTGGCACGTTAATCCTTCACGTGACCCCAGCCCTTTGCCCATGTTCCGTGAAATGTCCTGGGGACCCCCATTTCTACGGTCACTGGACTGTCCCTCTGTGATGGGACACCACCCGTCTGAGGGATGATCGGAGTGAGGGTTTCAGCATTCCCCTGGGCATTTCGCTTGCAAGTGACCTTTCTTCCCAGGCAGCCAATGCCCAGCAGACCTTTGCATATCAGTCAGTGACTCTGGGGTCAGGCCAAGTTCTGAAAAACACTTAGGAGCAACCTTTCTTTTGACCCAACGGGTAAGAAGAAAATAGAGAAACAACTCGTTTGGCTGCCGCTCAGGTGGGGAGAGCCAGGTCAGGCGGCTCGCGGCAGGTGCCCAGTTCTCTCCCCTTCCAGCGGATCCATTAACGCTTGGCAGGTTGCACTCCCCTTCAGCGTGTGTAGCATGCAATTGTTGACACAACTAACACTCCCTCAAGCTCTCGGGTCTTGATGTGTGTTCCCTTGCCCCTGTCGTCAGAACTCAGGGTCTGGAAGGGCTCATCTTCTGAGCGTGCACCTTTGTTTATGACAGGGACACAGCTCAGACCTCCTTCCTCAACCTTCCCACCCAAAACTCCGTGCCCTCATTTTTCCTCCCTGGATGATGTTAAGCACTTAATGTAATTGCCTTGCAGGAAAAAAATAGCCAGAGATGTACAGTCAGTCACACCGTGGCCTCATATTTCAAAACCAGCCAGGCTTCTTTGTGAATGCTCCCTCCCAGGGTGTGAAATCAATCATGTCGTGGCTGGTCCCCTATGACCCCGGGGAGACCGCCGTCTCAGCTTACTCTGGAAACACGGCCAATGACTTGATCCCTTCCCTGCCTGCCCCCCCGCCTACCCCAGCCCTTCACCCCACAACTTCCCCGCTGGCTCCTGTCCAGTGAGCTTCCTCTTTGGATCTGGCAGCTTGCTCTGTGATTCTCATTTGTTTTGTATAAAGAAGCCATGAGCAAACGGTTAAGCGTCCACTCTCCTCCCTGGTGTCAACCTGTCCCTTGGCCTTGGCTCCTGCTTCAGATAAAGGCAGTGACATTCCCTCCGGCTCAGTTCTTGGCATGAGTCACTTTCTGAACCCTGGCCATTTTCTTTACCCTCCCCTTCAACTTTTCACCCTTGAGATGCTTCCCCCCTCCTTAGGATGGCCCAGGCTCCATGCAGACCCACGCTTTCCTTCCCCCAGCTACACTCTCCTTCACTTCTGGGAAACCCCATCGTAGATGTGGAAAAGGGGGAAACCTTTGACAATCTGATCTTGCAAATTCTATTCTGTGAGAGAGTGGGCCCAGAAGTAAAGCAAAAATAGCTTCGAGGAACTCTGCTCAATGTCATGTGGCAGCCTGGATGGGAGAGGAGTTTGGGGGAGAATGGATACATGTGTACGTATGGATGAGTCCCTTTGCTGTTCACCTGAAACCATCACAGTACTGTTTGTGAACTGGTTATATCCCAATACAAAGGAAAAAATTTAAATAAATAAAATTTAAAAATCAGCTTGGAGAAATGAAACCTGTATCTAATTAAGATGCTAACGACATTCTATCTTGAAGTAAGGGTTGGCAACTAAAGGCTGTTCTAATTGCTGCTTATCTACTAATGGAGAATGATCAAGGCTTATATTTAGAAAACGTAGGGTCGGGGAAGGAAGGCGAAGGGAGTGGATAATCTATAAACCAGATAGACAGTCCCTAGCCGTACTAAGTTTTGCAAATTTTCTGGCCCATTTAAATAGTTTCACTTCTGCTCCGAGTGAGTCAGACCATGTTCTGCAAATTGTTCCTTGCCTCTGTCCTCTTTGGCGTTGGCTCTCCTCTTCTTATCACTTCTGGGATGTGTGTGTTGTGATGCCCGGGAGTTAACGATATGGTTATTACTGTTCCCTAGCAACCCTGCTTTGTAGAGAAAAATCAGAACACACAAGTTTGCTCCTTCATCTGACCAATTCAGACCAGCTTTAATTTGCCCCAGTTCGGTTCTATGTGTGCACTCTGACGATCTCTGTGTGTCTTATGGGTAATCACTTAAAATCTGGATGGGATGATCTTCTTCCATATGTCGTGAATTAAGAATTTTGATGGTTTGCCTTGTCAAGATGCTTATGGCTGTTTCAGAAAAATGACAACAAATAACGATTATGTCAGGACTTCCCTGGCAGTCCAGCGGTTAAAACTCTACAACTCCAATGAAAGGGGATGAGAGTTCAATCCATAGTCAGGGAACTAAGATCCTACATGCCACGTGGCACGGCCAAAAAATAAAGATAAGAGTATGCCACGAAATTCCAAATACCAGGCTAAACAAATGAGACTACTGTTGCTCCTTGGGGGACCTTTGGTTTCCCTAGAATAGTAATCTTGCTGTGCAGTTATTATCCGTTTCTTCATAGATTGTGTTACAGATGAGCTTTGTTCCTTGTCTGCAGTTAAAATGATGGGAAGTTCAAACTACGTTGAAAGTGCAAGAAGAGCTACATAATCCTGATGTCCAAAATGCAGGTACCCTACCAATTATTTGCCTAATTATGGACACAGTTGAGTAAAGAGCTTTCTCTCTTTTAATTTTTTAATATTTATGTATTTATTTGGCTGTGCTGGATCTTAGTTGCAACACACAGGATCTTCAATCTTTGTTGCGGCATGCAGGATCTTTAGAAGCGGCAGGCTAGCTCTTAGTGGGTGCATGTGGGATCTAGTTCCCTGACCAGGGATGGAACCCAGGCCCCCTGTGTATTGGGAGCACGAAGGCTTAGCCACTGGATCACCAGGGAAGTCTTGAGCAGGGATATTTAACCATACACTCATCCATCTCCCAGGCCAGATATAGAGGGGGTGGGGATAGAAATAAATAAAGCAGACACTGTCTGTGCCCTCGTGAGAGTACGGTCTAGTGGGGAGACAGACCGATAAGAATAAACAGCACAAGACTAATGATAGGAGAGAGAAATGCTACGAAGGAAAATTGTGACGTGCTGTGCTGGTATACAACACATTCCCAGGCTGAAGCACATGGGAATATGGTGTTTAAGCATTGATGTCAAGGGTGTAGGGGAGATGGCGGGAAGGGGGTCGGAGGAAGAGTGAGGACAGTCTATAGGTGGCCAAAGCAAATAGTGACCATCGGTGCTGCCGTCTATGGCATTTATAATCTCCCTAGCAGGACTTTGACCTTTTTTTTAGTTCCCTTGGGAGTTTGTCATAAGCTAATTATGGTTAAATACAGATCTAATTAACAGTGATAATGCTGACAGCACTAACAATTATTAAATGCTTATTTATGCAACAGATATTATTCTCAGCGTCAAAGGTCGCCTCACTGAGGCTGTCCCTGGGCACTGTGGAGAGCGGCCCCCCAATCGTGTCTCCTCTCCCCTGTGTTCTCTCCTCTTACAATACTCACCATCATCTGACATTGTATATGCCCTTGCTGACTAGTTCATTGTCTATCTTTCTGGTTGGAATGTAATCTTCATGAGGGCAGGTACTTCTGCCTATTTTGTTCATTTCTGTTTGCCCCAGAACTTAACCCAGTGCCTGACACATGCTTGGTGCTCAAGAAAAGCATTCAGAGGTCCCCAGGCATCTGCAGGGGTCTGGTTTCAGGACTCCCTTGAACACCAAAATCCATGGATGTTCAAGTCCTTTATATGAAAGTCTTAGTATTTGCATGTAAACTATGCACATCCTCCTATATACTTTATTTCTAGATTATTGATAATGCCTAAGACAGTGCAAGTGCTATGTAAATAGTTCAATAACTAGTTCTCAGAATATTTAAATCTTGCTTTTTAGAACTTCCTGGTATTTTTTTAAAGTTTTTTTTTTTTTTTTAATGTGGACCATTTCTAAGGCCTTTATTGAGTCAGTTACAATATTGCTTTTGCTTTATGTTTTTTGGTTTTTTGGCTGCGAGGCATGTGGGAGTTCAGCTCCCTGACCAGGTATTGAACCTGCACTACCTTCATTGCAAGGCAAAGTCTTAACCACTGGACCCCCAGGAAAGTCCCCAGTGATTTTTTTTTTTTTAAACATTTTTGATCTGTAGCTGGTTGAATCCTCAGGTGTGGAACCCATGGATTTGAAGAGCCAATGGTATTTGTTAAATAAACAAATGGATAGTATTCATTTAGTCCTTAGAGTATCTCTATGAAATAGGTGCTGTTTTCTCCTACTTTGGAGATGAGCACCACTGGGACAGAGAAGTTAAATAACATACCTAAGGTCACACAGCCAATGGAGTGGTAGGATCAGGATCTGAACCCAGGAGGTCTGAGACCAGAGGTTTGTACAACAGAAACAGCCACAAAATAAAAACAGCTGTGGAGAGAGTACATCCATTTGATGTACAGCTTTTCTTTAGTTAAATAGCATTCTGTTTAAAGACCTCAGAAAGGTAATCCAGTTCAGTATGTAAGTTCTAGACAGTAGTGGACTACTGGTTTTTATAAAACTGTCATGTGGTATAAAGGACTATCTCGTTATAAGAAGCCTGTGCCAACCTAGGGAATTTGCAATCCAGATAAGATAAGAAAGTCTTGAGTCATAAAACACTTTCAGATCCTATAATTTAATCTGTACTGAGTTCCTGGAATTTACCTTACCACTGACTTCTTAGTAACTCAGTCTGGTTGCCAGTCTGGTTGCACATGAAATATGGAAGCATGATTTACTCTTGACTTGTTCACTTGAATTAAAAGCTCAAAGCTTGTTTTTGTTGTGTGTTTAAAAAATTAAGAGCTTGGAGTAAAGAAAATAAAGCCTCTCTACCCCATCGGTCCTAGTGTTGACAACAAATTCAGTCTTGAGGACTTGCCTCTCCCCGTATCTCCTTGTTTATCTGGGTAGATATTATTTCAGCTTCTGGGATATAAAACTTGCTCCTGGGGCCATTTTGACATTTTTATCCTTCCGATCAATAATTTTCAGGAATGTATGTCATCCAACGCAATGGTTGTTTTTTTGTTTGCTTGTTTTGCTTTGCTTTCTTGTTTTGCTATGAAGCTTGCAGGATCCTATTTCCCCAATGCCCCCTACACTGGGAGCCCAGAGCCTTAACCATTGGACCACTGGGGAAGTCCAGTTTGCTTTTTCCTTTATAAGAATGATCTTCTGTTTGTGTATTCAATGGACATGAATTTGAGCAGACTCTGAGAGACAGTGGAGAAGAGAGGAGCCTGGCATGCCTCAGTCCACGGGGTCACAGAGAGTAGGGCAAGACTTGGTGACTGAAGAGCAACAAAATGTGTATGAGGTTGGCAAAGAGAGGAATTTGCCTTTGATCTTAGACACTTCAGCTTTTCCTTTCTGCCCACACATCTCAGGAGCACTCAGCAGCCCTGAATCTCTCTTTGGCGTTTATTTTGTTATTTCCTTGCCCACTTACCATGTAAGACTTGGTGAACAGTTCAGTCCTTTTCACACATCTGTCTTCATGCGGTCTCTCCAGATCTATCTTTTTGTGACTCTGTTCCTTTCTGTCTCAAATACAACCTATCATCTCTTGCACACATACACAAATTAAGCTTTACAAGAAGTTCTGTATTTAGGAAGAGTATGTTTAATTGCCAAAGCTCATTGAACTAATACTTTGTACTTTTTAGTACATGTAAAATTTCCACCATCCATAAGAAACAGAATTCTCATGTTTACAAACGTGTCACTAGCTTTATGCCCTTATTCCTGGTTCTCGGCATCTGATGGTTCATGGTATGCATTCCTCAGGGCTGGAGAAGTCCTTGTGTGGATTCCCACATCTCAGTACCATGGAGAGGCTTAGGATCTTCTTATATTCTCCCAGAATCTAGTAATAGGTAAGGCTGTGCTGTGTGCTCAATCACTCAGTCGTGTCTGACTCTTTGTGACCCCATGGACTGCAGCACACCAGGCTCCTCTGTCCGGTGCATTTTTCCAGCAAGAAAACTGGGGTGAGATGCTGCTTCCTCTCCAGGGGATCTTCCTGATCCAGGGATAGAACCCAAGCCTCCTGCATCTCCGGCACTGGCAAGCAGATTCTTTACCGCTGAGTCACCTGGGAAGCCCTGACAGATAAGGACCACATAGCAAGTATGGGGAAGGTGGGTAACTCTAGGATGAAAGGGAGCTTAATGTGTTACAAGGTGATGAAAGAACCCTGACCCAGGCGCTGAGCAGAGGGAAGCAACAACTTGAAAAGAGAATAAAACATGGTGGATGGTTTGATATTCCCATTGACCTCCCACTACACCCCTTAAATGAAGGGTCCTGCATTCTAATTCCATTTATATATTCTCTTTTCAAGCATCGCCAATATTATTGCTCTTACAACATGTACAGAGATCTAGGTGGATTGAGGTTATATATCTGAGCTGCATTTCTAGTTTCATTGTTTGTGTATTGGGAAGAACACTGGCTTTGGGTTCAGGCAACACTGCCACGATCTAGAGGGGACCAGAGTGGCTTGTCAGCCTCAGGCTCCTAACATAGATCATCTCTTTGTTAACTGTAAAACAATATTAACAGAAGAAAACCAAAGACTGGTATGTGCAGGTGTATGTCTTGGTGTGGTGGGGTGTTTTGTAAGGGAGGTGATTGGAAGCTTTCTTCTGAAGTTGGAGCCAGTGAGCAAACCTTCTGAGATGAGCTCTAGTTGCCAATCTTCTCACCTTCTTCCCCTTAGGCCATCTACGTCTGTTCTGCTTGTTCAAGCAGGGAAATGTTACTCTGGATCCTGGCTTCTCAGTCAAGGGAGAACATGAAACTCGTGTTCTCTTGTCCCCTCAAAGGAGTACACTCTCCCTAAAGTCATTGGTCAGAGGAATTATCTCTTGTCAGTGAAAGAGGCTTTCCCTAATTATTTAAAAAAAGATGTTCATTCATTCAAAAAAACTCATTAAAAACACCAATATTCATTGAGCCGTCACCCTATCCCAAACACTGTAGCAAGTGCTGGTGCCAGCAAGAATGGACGCTGTGCCTTAATAACCTCAGTCCACTCAAGTCCAGACCTTTTGTTTTTAAACTTGTGACCATTCCCATACAATTATTTAAAGTTGATATGTTGTGTTTTCATTTTTATTCAAGAACTATTTTTTTTAAAACAGCATGGCATTCAGGGTCTTAATTCCCCAACCAGGGATCAAACCCATGCCTCCTGTGGTGGACGCACGAAGTTCTAACCACTGGACCGTCACGGGAGTCCCTCAAGTCCAGTCTTAAAGTCCTCTTTAATAATTCTGTTCTGCCAACACTGCTTTATTTTGCTGTTAGCTAGCCACAGCTGTGAAGATCTCCAGTCCACCTCAGCTGCACGCCCATCTCTCCTCCTCCAAGTGTCTGCCTCGTCTGTTGATGCCCTCTCCTTTCCTTAAAAGTTTTCACCTACTTTTAGAGTTTCATCCTCATGGCGGTACAGGTAGCTGTCAATGGTTCAGAAGCATTTTCTTCCTGGGGTACTTGCATTACAGCAGGGTTCAATATCCTCCCAACAGCACTTTTCTTGCTAAACCTGGATTTGGTCCTAGAATCCATCTGTCATTATCAGTCAAAGCTGGCAGTTATGTTGAAAACTATTCATCGTGGTTTAAGCCAAGGCTGCAATTTCAAGAATTGAATAGTGAATAATAGTTTTTGTGTTTTTTTTTTTTGGAGGGGGGCGTGGTGTGGAGTTTTCATGGTTTTTTTTTTGTTGTTGTTTGTTTGTTTCTGGGGCCCTGAAAAGTTAAGTGATATAGATAAGAGCCTACACCTACTATAGATATACTCTCAGCTTATGGAAAACATAGCCCAAGGGTGGCAGTTATCATATAGAAATGTTCTTTACCAAAAAAGAAAACCAGAAATAATATTTCCTGTGCCTGAAAACCTTGTCTTTGTACAAAGGGAAGAGTGTGGCATTTACTAAGACACTCTTATCCCTGGATTCCATATCTGTGGATATCAGAGGGCTTATTGTATATGTCATTGTATATAAGGGACTCAAAAATCTTCAGATTTTGATATCCTGGTACCACTCCCCCTGAAACCAAGGGAAAAACTGTATATCATTATAGAGTCACAGACACTCAAAACACCCATAGTAAAGGCAGAATTCAGAGCAGAAGCACTGTGGGTAGAGAGGGCCTGGAAGTGCTTTAAGGTACCTAAGTGGACAGTTTGCCTCAAGAAGAACACAATTTGAATGCTGTAGAACAACCTTATGAGGAGGTCTGTTCTAGGAAGTTCTAACATCTGAAGCCCCTTGTTTGACAGGGGCTAAAGCCCAAAGAAGAAAAATGAACTCATTCATTAGTGAGGCTTCAAGTTGCTGTTGTATGGTCAAGGAGACTCAATAATTTAAATCATATTCTCTAGCTTTAATACTATCTGAATAAAAAAGTAGTCATTTAATAATAAAAGTGGTCATTAAGTTTGGGTACCTGCTGGTTTACAATAGATCATAAAAATTTCAGTGTAGTTGTAGAATTTTTAATGCAATATTAAATACTCATGACTACAATAAAATGAGAGCTTAGTTTAAGTAACTGCATTATTGGAGTTGACAAGAGAAGTATAAACACCTCCCTGACTAATAGGAGTGCTCATGGCTCCTAGGTCCTAGTAGAAAGATAGAACCGTCTATGGTATTATTTTTGTTCTTGGCATAGATACCAACTTGGTACAGGCTAGGCTTTCTGAAGAAGCTCTCTTCCTGATGAATTAACTACAGATCCCTGAAACTCATCCCAAGTTGTGGAAAGTATTTGAAACACTTGTCTACAGACACATGAGCGTGGTGCATAGCCACCTTAAATAAACCACAGAAACCGGCATGTTTTAAATACGCACAGTTGTATTTTTGCCTGACATCCCATTACCAATATAAGCAAAAATATAAGCAAAAATATAAGCAAAAAATCTACTATTTTTTGTTATTTGCATTAAAAATATAAGCAAAAATATAAGCAAAAAATCTACTATTTTTTATTTGCATTAACAATTAATTAGATGACTTTAAAATTCCCATTTCCCTCAAGGCTACTTTTTATAAATGCTGATTTTTCTCTGTCAATAATTTCACGAGGGAGTTTTTATCAAGTAAGTATTTTTCTACATAACTTATAAATGTACTCAGAGATAAAAGTACTAACAGTTAATCGTTTGTAAGATACTCTTATTATTTTAATTTTTTTAAATCTGATTTTTAAACACAGGCTTAACATCATGCCTACGTGCATCCATGCGTTTGTCTTGATTAGTGAGGTTGTCCTTGAACTCTCCCTTCAAGGACATCGTCTCGCTAGATGAATGGAGAAAGAGCCCAAACCTCCTTCAGCATTTAGAAAATGTATTTTCCCCAGATGCAATTGTAGTGGAGTAAATAAACAATGGATTTGGAGGCTGGTTTTATGCTTTAACCAGATTACCTGTTAATAGAGCTTTTTGGTTAAGTTTTCAGAGCCTCAATTTTACCATCCCTGTAAGGGAGATGTAATTCTTATTATGTAGTTCATTTAATTAAATAATATTTAATGATAAAATCTTTGAGAAAAGCACTTGGTAAAGACTTGAACATTTTATTATAAGATCTGCTGTTGCACTCTGTCATACCATGATTTTATTAGTCCCTCTCTATTCTGACAATGGAGAAGAAAATGGCACCCCACTCCAGTGTTCTTGCCTAGAGAATCCCAGGGACAGAGGAGCCTGGTGGGCTGCAGTCCATGGGGTCGCTAAGAGTTGGACATGACTGAGCAACTTCACTTTCACTCTTCACTTTCATGCATTAGAGAAGGAAATGGCAACCCATTCCAGTATTCTTGCCTGGAGAATCCCAGGGACAGAGAAGCCTGGTGGGCTGCCTTCTGTGGGGTTGCACAGAGTCGGACACGACTGAAGCGACTTAGCAGCAGCAGCAGCAGCATTCTAACAAAGCCCAAACATTAATGGCCACTGGTCACCTGCAGGCTCAGCTCTGCCCATAACTAGGCCAGAGAGACCCTGCCTAACAGAATATTAGTTAATCACTCATTGTAGCGAGCATCTTTTGGTCTTGTCTTTCCCCCAACCTGATCTTTTCCAACAATAGTATGCCGAATTCCCATAGCGAACCACTTCTTTCTACTTCTTTTTAAAATTTATTTATTTTTAATTGGAGGATAATTGCTTTACAACACTGTATTGGTTTCTGCCATCCATCAACATGAATCAGCCATAGACATATGTCCCCTCCCTCTTAAACCTCCCTTCGACCTCCCACCCCATCCTACCCCCTCTAGGTTTTCACAGAGCACCCGGTTTGAGCTCCCTGTGTCATACAGAAAATTCCCACTGGCTTTTTAATTTACTTATGGTAAGGTATATTTTTCAAATTTGTCCCACCCTCTCCTTCCCCAACTGCGTCCACAAGTCTGTTCTCTACATCTGCGTCTCCATTGCTGCCCTGGAAACAGGTTCATCAGTACCATCTTTCTAGATTCCATACATATGAGTTAATATCAATGTATGGTATTTGTTTTTCTCTTTCTGACTTTCTTCACTGTATAATAGGTTCATCCACCTCATTAGAACTGACTCATATGCATTCCTTTTTGTGGCTGAGTAAAATTCCATTGTATATATGAACCACAATTTTTTTATCCATCTGTCTGTCGATGGACATCTGGGTTGCTTTCATGTCCTAGCTGTTGTAAATAGTGCTGTGATGAACACTGGGGTACATGAGTCTTTTTCAATTATGGTTTCCTCGGGGTATATGCCAGTAGTAAGATTGTAGAGTCATATGGTAGTTTTATTCCTAGTTTTTTAAGGAACCTCCATACTGTTCTCCATACTGGCTGTATCAATTTGCATTCCCACCAACAGTGTAGAAGGGTCCCCTTTTCTTCACATCCTCTCCAGCATTTATAGTTTGTAGATTTTTTTTGATGATGGCCATTCTGACCAGTGTGAGGTGATACCTCATTGTAATTTTGATTTGCATTTCTCTGATAATCAGCAATGTTGAGCACCTTTTCATGTGTTTATTAGCCACCTATAAGTCTTTGGAGAAAAGTCTGTTCAGGTCTTCTTCCCACTTTTGGATTGCGTTGTTTTTATTTCCGGTTTTGAGCTGCATGAGCTGCTTGTATATTTTGGAGATTAATCCTTTGTCAGTTGTTCATTTGTTATTATTTTCTCTCATTCTGAGGGTTGTCTTTTCATCTTGTTTATAGTTTTCTTTGCTGTGCAAAATCTTTTAAGCTTAATTAGATCCTACTTGTTTACTTTTGTTATTTCCATTTCTCTAGGAGATGGGTCATAGAGGACCTTGCTGTGATTTATGTCAAGGAGTATGCTGCCTCTTTTCTATTTCTTAATCCATGTGATTCACTAGAGCTTGCCTAATGTAATTAAGGGTAGCCAATCACAGTATCATTCTGAACATAATGGTTGGTTCAGGAAAGATTTGAAGATCAAACCTGGCAATAAAAACTGGATTCTGGAATTTACTAGGGCCTCTGTTTCCACTGAAAGAGGGTGTAAATAAGAAGTAAGCCTGGGAGTGTTAGTGGTCATCTTATCCATCTGAACTGTTGATGCTAACTCTAAGCTAACTATTGAAACTAACACAGAAGAAAGCAGGAGATGGAGAAGATCATATCCTAGATTATATCATTTGAGTCCCTGGAGCCAGTCATTCCTAAAGTTTTACTAATGTACCTTTTGGTTGTCTACTTTAGATGTTAGTTTCTGTCCTTTGCAATGAGAGGAGTCGGAACTAATAGACTTAACTTCTTCCCGTGAAAGAGGTGCTCTGTAAGGCTAAGCTGTGACTTATGCTTGCATTGATGGAAACAGATCTAACTGCCAGCGACAGTGCTGTGTGGTGGCCTTCATCCCATCTTCCTGTGCGATTAGCCTGACAAATAGACCTTGAGCCTGGATCGACCCCTAAATCAATCCAGCCAACAGGTGAGTCTGCCCTTTTGTCAGGTTGATTTCAGCTTTTTAAAAAAGTGTATCTAAGGAAAGATCTGCATCAAAAGTTGTAGATACCAGCGTTTAACCCTAGGGCTAGGATAAGCTTCTAATAAATACTCAGAATCTTTTCTGATGTGTCAACTCCTCCTTGATCTATTAAGATTTCTTATTGACCGCAGAAACTTAAATATTGCCCAGATTCGGCACTCCCACCAACTTGTCTATCTTGGACTTTAGTATCTGCCAAGACTGGATTTGAGCTTGCTTTGAATAACTCCTGAGTATAACATTGAACTTGAATTCCTGACCATCATTCTCCTATACTCTGAATAGGATCTAGCCTTTCTTTCTCAGTTTCTGCTGGTTCCTGCTTAGGCAATTTTTTTTTTCCCAATTTTTACTGGAATATAGTTGATTCACAATGTTGTGTTAGTTTCAGGTGTACCACAATCTGAATCAGTTATACATATACATATATTAACTCTTTCCTTTAGACTCTTTTCCCATACAGGCCATTACAGAGTATTGAATAGAGTTCCATTTGGTTCTTATTAGTTATCTATTTTATAGAGAGTAGGGTGAATCTGTCAATCCCAATCTCTCAATTTATCCCTCCCACTTAGGCAATTCTTTTTTGCCTTTCTACCATTCTTTGGGAGTGGTAAAAACAATTTCATATACAAACTTCTGAATATCCTGAGTCTATATCAGGACCTTGGAAATGCATTTTGTAAAACTAAATGAGGTTCTCAATTTTCCATGTACCCACTGCCTCTCCCCCATCCACAGCTCTGTAATCACTCTGGAGTTCTCCGATCAGACTCTACTTTGGAAACCAGCCAAAGGAATCTCTGCTTCAGATTTGGTCCCATCCCATTTTCGGCAGAGTGGTTGGAGAACACGTGACTCCAACAAGACAAGGCCTGCCCAGAGTCATTCAGCACGTCCTCATTCTGGCCCTGCAGAAGCTGAAACAGCAGAGCATGCCCACTGACACAGGAATGACTTGATATTCCACTCCTGGAATGGCCTCTGAACTTGTCCTAGAAGTGGATATTCGGTGTTGATCAAGAGAACTTTGATGATTGTTGATAAAGCCAGGGCATCTGAATTCCTCAGTGGGACCCCTCCTCTTGTTCTCAAGTTGGTGCAAGAGTCTCCCTGACATCTGAAGGGCTGATGATGGGTCCCCTGCTTGAAGGTGGGAAGCTGAAGACAGATATTACAGGTATCCCACACTCTGTCTACTTCTCCTGAGGAGCCTTGGGCAAACGACTCAGCCCAGACCACTGAGCCAGCCGAGACTTTCTTATCTCCTGATGGCCTGCCATCATCTCCTTTCCCAGTCAGGACCAACTTGTAGAGCTCTTGCACATCGAAGGGCCAGTGGAGAGGACATAGGTTCAAGAGAGAAGTCAAGAATGTCCAATTTAACCTGCAATAGAAGATGTTTAGTCCCGAACCAGAAGTCCTACAGAGGCCCAAAGGCAAACACAAACACAAAACTTTTTCCTTAAGAGCTGACAGGATGGCTGAGCCCCCAAGGAGGAGCCAAGTTCAAAAAAGACATTGGAAGCCACAGGGGTGATGCTGCTCTTCCCATCACTGTTCTGATTTTTTCTACAGTCAAGAAAAGGGAGCAGGGTGGTGAGTCCCAACAACTGAGCTATAACCTGAAATGTGGCGACACTTTCCATGCACACAATATGGTGCCTGTGCCCTAAGCTAGCTCACAAACGTCTAGCATTAATAACACATAAAATAGGAAACAAAGATGCATGCCTATAAGAAATTTATTCTGAGTTAAAAGAACAAAATACAGCCTACCAATGAACTTGGGCACACACCTTCTGTGCAAAGCTGGAGATAACTTGTACTGTGCTTAGGTAAACAGAGAGTGGTTTTGAACATATGGTAAGTGCTTAATGACCACTTTATACTTGATAGGTTTCTTATTCTATTAAAGTTTACTCATGTTGTTTCATTTGTTTTCTTTTTATGTAACTCATTTTCAATCAACTTCAGTGGCTGACACTCAGAATCTTTAAAGGGGCGCTATCCGTACGTCAGTGTGTCTTAAGTCTTCCTTAGAATACACTTGCTGCTGTATACAGAGTACAAGGCAAAAATGTTTGGGGTTTTTGAGTGTTAACTAAAGGCTTGGCTTCTACCATGCATATAATAGAGTGCAGGTTTTTCCTTAAAATGAATTCTCCATTTCAAAAAGGCTGGAGACAAGGGTAGAAGGTATAAAGAACTTCAACAATTTAAATTTAAGGTCCCAAGACAAGTCCTCATGGAGAATATTTTCTGATCATGGGAAGATAAATTTTTTATTTGATTGTTTTTTTGCAGAGTCAGCTGAACTCCAGAGTGTGGTCAGGGGGTTGAGAGGTGACAAGTTCTTCTTGTGTTTTTCCTGTGAAGTAGGTCAGGACACTGTCTCAAGACTCAAGAGCGTCATGTGACCAGCTGAGCTCAGCTCAGCTTTGATGAGTCCCACAGATAGTCATCAGTCCCTGTTCTTGGGTTTCAGCTTCTTCTGTTTTCGAAAAGACAAAAACCAATTACTGATAGGTTTGCTGACCTCAGATTCATGGTACGTCTTAGTGAAAGTGAAAGTGTTAGTCACTCAGTCGTGTCTGACTCTTTGCGACCCACAGACTGCCTTTGCAAGGTCATGGACTGCCAGGCTCCTCTGTCCATGGAATTCCCCAGGCAAAAATACTGGAGTGGATTACCATTCCCTTCTCCAGGGTATCTTCCCGACCCAGGGATCAAACCTGGGTCTCCCGCACTGCAGGCAGATTCTTTACCATCTGAGCCACCAGGAAAGCTCAGTCTATCTTAGTGAAATAGTCTTTTCCCACCAGTGCCAGTTAAAGGTGACCCTGAACTTGTCAACATAAGATCAGTGAAAAAAATCACAGTACCCGTGAAACAGATATTTCCCCCGAGTTTTCTGTTTTCAATCACCAATGTGGGATTTGATCCTGTTCTAAAAGTTCCCCCTGGGACTTCCCTGGGAGCCCAGGGGTTAAGACTCCATGCTTCCAAGGGGCATGGGTTCGAATTCCTTTTAGTTGGATAATTAAGATTCCACATGGTCATGTGGCTGGGCCAAGAAAATAAAAAATAAAATAAGATAAAATGCGAAAAAGAGCTGTTTATTAAAAAAAAAAAATCCCCCTTATCCTTTTTGCTAGCCCCACACTCTCTTTCCAGGCATCCTTTATAAGACCACGCCAACCTTAACCGGGTATACACACAGACACACACAGAAGTCGCTCAGTCGTGTCCAACTCTTTGCAACCCCATGGGCTGTAGCCCACCAGGCTCCTCGGTCCGTGGGATTTTCCAGGCATAAATACTGGAGAGGGGTGCTGTTTCCTTCTCCAAACTGGGTATAGTAGAGGGCTATTTAACTCTCATAGTTTGCTGGGACCCACCTCTCTGTCTCCTCCAAGGGGTCCTGAGGGGCCTGAGTCATACCTGGCTCACCTCCCCTGCTCAGGGGCCAGCAAGTGCTCTGAATTTACAGATTCTCGACACATACACTCTGGAATTTTGAAGCCGAATGGAACCAGTCCTTGCCATCATCAGGTGATGATTAAAACAAGACTCAGATTAGGCTATGCTCCTTTCCAAGCTCACCCCCACGACCCAACTCCCAGCTTCCTCTGGAAGTCCCTGGGGCCCCCACCCTTGTTTCATCTTCCCCAGATGCCCCGCTCCTTCCCCTCAGATCCTTTCCCAGGCAAGCAGCAGCAGCCACCCAGGCCTTTGCTCCTTCCCTCCACCTCTTTCGCCTTCTCAGTCTCCACTGCCCTGGCCTCTGGACCCTGCTTTTAAGAAGAGTCAAAACCATTGAAGTCAGAGTTTCTGATATTTCATGACATCTATAAATAATGGTCATTATAACAACTGTTCTTTATGAAGGATTGGTTGAGCTGGACATGTTTAAAGCCTGTGATTTATTTAGCTAGCCTCAAGCCAGAAGAGTCATTCTCTTTGCTTATTCATTTGTTTGAAAAATATCTAATGAAGAGGTTGGGGAAGATGACTGCTCCAACAGAACTTATACTCCTATGGCAAGAGAGAGGCAGTAAGCAAGTGAGCAAGGGAATTTCAGGTAGTAACTTCATTCTGAAGGAACAACAGCTGGGTCATGGTGCTGTGAGTACTGCTTTAAGTCTCAAGATTGGGGAAAACCTCCCTAAGAGGTGACATTAATGCTGAAACCTGATGAAGTGAAGGAGACTGATGGGGCTTCCCTAGTGGTCCAGAGGTTAGGAATCTGCCTTGCAACGCAGGAGACACCGGTTCGATCCCTGCTCTGGAATGATCTCACATCCCACATGCTCTGGAGCAACTAAGCCTGTGTGCCACAACTACTGAGCCTGTGTTCTAGAGCCTGTGCTCCACAACTAGAGAAAGCCCATGTGCAGCTAAAAGCAATCAAATAAAATAATTGTTTTAAAAGGAGGCTGATGATGTAAAGAACATTCCTGCACAGGGGCCAACATGGGCAAACGCCCGGTGGAGAGTATGAGCTTATCACATCACTGAGTCATTCTGTGGGCCTGTTTTCTCTGCTAGAATCTCAGCAAAACCCTTGTTCTCTTACACACTGACTGCAGGAAGGACTACCTTGTCCTTGCTCATGATAGGGCTTTCCAACCTACCGTTCTCCTGGCTCAGCTGGGACATCCTATGATGGCCATACACATGTTCTCTACCTTTCATGATATAGTCAAAACCCCACCTCTGACTCATCTTGGTGTCCAGTAGATTCACTTTATATTTATTATCTCCTGGCTTATTTATTTTGCCATATGAAACACGGTTATCACGTTTGCCCAGGCAGCTCCTGGCACTTCTGAGGATCAAATGAGATCATTCATTCAATAGATTCCGGAGCATTAACCTTGTGCCAGGCACTGGGTTAGGACTTGAGCCCTGAAGATGGGCGAGAGTTGATTGCTGCTCTTGAGGCTTATCTGTTATGATAACTGGACTTGCATTTTAGAGAGCTCTCTCCAATAAAATGATGGAAAATTGCCAAAGAGTAATCAGACAGAATATAGGGAAACCAACATGTATGTTTTACATGTATGTGAGAGTGTGTGTCTGTCTGTCTGTTTATATTAGACAGCTGCTGTTTCTGAAAGGCTAGTACCCATTTTTTTTCCTGGACAAAACACTGAAATTTTCATTGATTAATCCCCTCCTACTCTTCTTCCAAGTGATTGGGTGGGGTTGATTCCACCCTAGGTTTAAGAGTGGCCATGATAGAGGTGTTTCCCAATCATACCAAATGATCCTGAGATTTTGCCAGAAAAAAAATGAGATAAGGGTTCTCTTTCCTCTAGGGTAGTGGATAGCATAGGATGCCAGAAGGCTTCCCTGATGGTTCAGAGGGTAAAGAATCTGCCTGCAATGAAGGAAACCCAGAAGACACAGGAGATGCAGGTTCAATCCCTGGGTCAGGAAGATTCCTTGGAGAAGGAAATGGCAACTCACTCCAGCATTCTTGCCTGGGAAATTCCATGGACAGAGGGGCCTGGAGGGCTACAGTCCACAGGGTCGCAAAGAGTTGGACACGACTGAACGTCTAAGCATGCACGCAAGGACAATGCAAGACTGGGCCTGCAGAAGAGACCTGGCCACCACAAGGAAGAAACCTATGTAAGAGTGGAACTCCAACATGGAGGAGATCAGCCCTAAGAAACAGAAGCAGCAGCACTATAAGCTCTGGGATCTAATTGGACACCCTTGGCCCCATTAGATGAACCATAAAAGTCTCTTTTTGTTGAAACCACTTTGAGTTGGGTTTTCTGTTACATGCAATCCAAATATTCCTAAATAATACAGTAGAGAAGGCTGAGGCACATTTAAATAAGTTGCCCAAGGTCCCACAGCTAGTAAGTAGCAGTGCTTATTTTAAAAAAGCACTTATTTGACTGCATTGGGTCTTAATTGCAGCACTCAGAAGGTTGGTTGTGTCAGGCAGGATTTTTTGTTGCAGATTTTTTCGGACAGAGAGTCCGAGCATATGGGCTCCGGAGTGCCTGGGCTCAGTAGTTGCGGCACATGGGCTTTGGTGCCTCCTGGTGTGTGGTATCTTAGTTCCCCAACCAGGGATTGAACTCGTGCCCCCAGCATTGGGAGTGAGGAGTGTTAACCACTGGACAGCCAGGAAAGTCCTATTTATCTTGATTTACACACAGACATTCACACAATAAAGTCACGTTCTTTGCACAATGGCTTGACTGAAAGCAAGGAGAGGCGATGGCATCACTTCCACCATTCTTTCTCTGCCCACTCAGAATGCACTCAGATGTCTTCAATTTTTCTTATGCAAAGCAATACCACACCCAAGAATTTACAAATGCTTTGGGGTTTCACTTTAGAGTTTACTAATTTCTTAGTATTCTCATTAAGGGCTATCTCTTCTCTAGTCTCTACTGGGGAGATAGATGGTTTTACTTAGATACAGATAGACGATGGGTATAAATAAAAACATGTTTTTACACAAACAAATACATGTATATATATTACTAGTTTAAAAAAAGACATTCTGCTCTGTATTTTTTATGGCCTACTCTTTTTCCATTATAAATATATTTAAAGCATTTTTGGTGCCAATAAGTCTGTTAGAACATGCTTTTTAATCGTTACTTATTATTCCAGTTTATGGCTATAATGCAATTTTCAGATATAGTTTCGACATTTATGTTTTTTTTTTAATGTTTCACCAGCATAAATAATTCAATGGAGTCTATACACTGCCGTATCCCTGACACCTATGACAGTTTCTGGCACTTGGTAATGCTCAATAAAATATTCGTTGAGTGACTGAGTGGATGTGTCCATTCAGTTTCTGTTCCGAGGACTAGCATTTGTTTTCATACTCTGTATTATGTTTTTAATGTGTTTTTAATGACTGCAGTTATTAAAAATCAAGGTCACAGTTCCAACGGGCAGAGTTTCAGTTAACATGATGCTGCGCAAGGCAAAGACCGCTTTGTTTCCTGAGTTCAAAAGCAATGCATGTTGACTGCAGAGGATTTGGGAAACACGTATGAAGAAGGGAAGAAAGGTAAAATTACCTGTCATTACAGCACAAGTCAGAACTAACATCTTGATATACATCTTGTTAGTCCTTTTTTTCTGTGCAAATACATTTTTTTTTTTAACAAAAAGGGGGAAATAATACTGAACATACTGTTTTGTTATCTGCTGTTTCTTATTAATAAATGTCTTGTGAACGTTTCCTTATGTAATTAAACGTTATTCTTTTACATGGTTTTTTCTTTTTTTCTATACTTTTCATTTAATTGGAGGATAATTGCTCTACAATGTTTTGTTGGTTTTTGCCATACAACAATGCGAATCAGTCGTGACTATGTGTATATATACATATCTCCTCCCTCTTGAGCTTCCCTCCCTTCCCAGCCCTCCACATGATTGCAGAGCGCCAGGCTGGGCTCCCCTGTGATACAGTAGCGTCCCATTCCCTCTGTTTCACACGGTGGTGTTGTATATCAATGACACTTTCTCAGTCCGTCTCACCCTCTCCTTCCCCCGCTGTGCTCACAAGTTTCGTTCTCCACATTTGCATCTCCATTCCTTCCCTGTGGGTAGGAATTCATGGTTTTTGTTGTGTTCTTAGGATTATATTTTATGGATGGACTGCAGTATTTTCAACTAAATCCCCCATTTGTTGGTGAAGTATGACATTTCTAATTTTCCTCATTATAAATACAAATATTAAAAAATTCTATTAATTTAGATACTTTAGTAGTTTTCAAATCTTGTCCTATAAATATACACTAATTTATAAATGTTTAAAAACCAGGAATATACTCCATATTATAGTTTTGAAAAGTAAATTAGGGAAAACTTAGGTGGGACTTTTTTATGTCTTACTTGATACATTTCTGTACTGTTTGAAAAATTTTTCCAGCAATGTATATTAATTTATAATGAAAAACACTAAAAAGTGATTTTACTTATTTATTTATTTGCAGTCTCGTCTTATGGCTTGCAGAATCTTCGTACCCCAAGCAGAGACTGAAGCCATGGCCTTAGCAGTGAAAGTGAGGAGTCCTAACCCATGGATTGCCAAGGAATTCCTTAAAAAGCATCTCAAAATTCTAAATAATTTTCATTCAATGACCAGACCTTGGTTTCGAATACCATTCTCCAACAAAAAGAACCAGAGATCCTTGGGAAAACAGCCAATTCTAGGCCTGGGGCAAGGAAAATTCTAGATGAGCCTGTAGTATCTTGTGATGCTAGAAAATAAGAAAAAGTTCAAAAAATAAAAGGTAGGGCAGAGGCTTCCCTGGTGGCTCAGCGATAAGAAATCTGCCTGCCAAGACAGGAACCACAGGAGCTGTGGGTTCTACCCCTGGTTCCGGAAGATTCTTTGGAGGAAGAAGTGGCAACCCACTCCTGAAAAATCCCATGGATAGAGGAGCCTGGCAGGCTACAGTCCATGGGATCGCAAAGAGTCGGACAAGTCTGAGCGACTGAGCGTGTATCATATGTGTGTCTATCTAGCTAGATATCTATTATTTATCTACATTAGTGTGTATATGTATTTGTCTATATAAATAAAGTATATAGAACAAAATATATGAACATTAAAAAAAAAGAATAGGGCATGTCAAAGTGACACAATGCCCATCTTAAAGAACCTCCAGTGACCAAAGCTAGAATAATTTGAGTGACAGATAGTAGTGGATTATAATCCAAACCATAAAATAAATATCCATGAATCTATTTTACTGTAAATAAGTGGTTGAAGAAATAAACAAATGAGGAAGAGGGAGAAGAGGCAAGGCCTCCTTACAGATGAATTCCAAATAATTCACACAGCTACTCCCCCCTCCAGGAGGTGGAGCTTAAACCCCTAACACACACTGCACTTTCAGTGTGGAGAAAGACCTGTCCTTAGTGACTTGATTCCAGAATATATAGCAAGAAGTAACTTTATGGTGGAGAAGTCTAGCAAGTACTACCTCGAGAAGGCAACCTGGGTTGATTGGCATAAACAATGATAAGTTGGGATTTCCCTGATGGCCTAGTAGCTAAGACTCTGTGCTCCCAATGCAGAGGGCCAGGTTTGATCCCTGGACAGGGAGCTGGATCCCACATGCTGCAACTAAGACTCCGTGCAGCCAAATGAATAAATATTTAAAAGCAAACAAACAATAAGAACTCATGGTGATAGCATGTACCCTTGACAGATGTGATGAAAATAGTACTTCCCGTCTGTGGTCTTCCTCCCCAGACACGCTCATTAGATTATAGATTCCTATAATCCAGTCTAATCACGAGAAAGCATCGACAAACCCACCTGAGGGACTCTCTATGAATCATCTGACCAGTCCTTCCCAAAACTATTAAGGTTGTCAAAAACAAGGAAAATCTGAAAAACAGTCATGGATCAGAAGAGAGCAAAGAGACGAGACATCTAAACACAACACAGAATCCTGAATTAGATCTGGATCAGAAAAAGGACATTCAAGGAAAAACTGGTAGAATCTGAATAAAGTCCGGAGTTTAGTATTGAGCTAACATTAGTTTCTTACATTTGAAAAATGTGGGCAAGTTTAGTAAGAATGATATTAGGGGCAAGCAGGTCAGGGGTCTACAGGAACCCTCTGGACTGTTTTTGTAACTTTTCTATAAATATAAAACTGTCATAATATAAAAGTTTATTTTAAAAAATGGAAAATGTTTCCACCCATAAAAATGCCTATCAGCAAATATCTTTACATATTAAAAAATACTTTTAAGCCTTTAGATGATATTTAATCATGGTGTTATACACACTACAAATTAGAATCATTTCTTTAGGCCTATATAGTCCAGAGCCTACATTTTTAATACTATATTTTTATCTTTTTCCAATAGAGTTGCCTCAGGCATGCCTGTGAGATCAAGGCTTTGTTTTTAATCCTGCCCTACAACCAGATGAGACTTCTGTGCAGCATCTTTGCTGCCTTGATTCCGAAGGCTAGAGTTAAGCTTAGTGGATTTTCACTGGACAAGCAATGATACTACGGATGCTTTGCATTTCAATCTACCTTCTCTCAGAGTCAATCAAGGTCTTGGTAAGGAAAAGAGCTAGTTTTGTTAAGGATCTTTGACTGTATTCTAAGATCAACAGGAAGCTTTTGAAGGTTTTAAGTGAGAGGGTTGCATTATCAGCAGAGTATGAGATGGAAGGGGAAAGAGGGAAGAGCTTGTTTAGGAGGAAGTATTAGAGTCACCCAGGCAAGAGATACGGTCGCTTAGACTATGGTGCTGGCACCATGGGTAGGGACTTGTGATATTAATACCATGACAGCTAATAATTCTTGTATTTCTTGTGTGCTCGGTCATGTCCGACTCTTTGCAACCCCATGGACTGTAGCCTGCCAGGTTCCTCTGTCTGTGGGATTTTTCAGGCAAGAATACTGGAGTGGGTAGCCATTTTTTCCTGCAGGGGATCCTCCCGATCCAAGGATCAAACCTGTGTCACCACTGGCAGATGAATTCTTTACACTATGCCACCTGAGAAACTCCATGGTAATAATAAAAAACCATTTGTACCAATCCTGTAGAGTTTACTTTGCAAATGCTTTGACATTCTTTGTCTATTAATATTTACAACTCAGGGTAGAATTTTCATTTTGCAAATGAGGAAAATTGGAGCTGTAAGAAATTAAGTGAATTGCTCAAGGCTAAGTAGCCTAACTTTAACCCAAGCATTTTGAGTCCAAATCTGATGTACTTTACAGTGAAGTGAAGTGAAAGTTGCTCTGCTGTGTCTGACTCTTTGCGACCCCTACCAGGCTACCCTGTCCATGGGATTCTTCAAGACAGAATACTGGAGTGGGTAGCCTTTCCCTTCTCCTGGAGATCTTCCCAACCCAGGGATCAAACTCAGGTCTCCCACATTGAGGGTAGATTCTTTACCAGATGAGCTACGAGGGAAGCCCAAGAATACTGGAGTGGGTAGCCTATCCCTTCTGCAGCAGATCTTCCTGTCCCAGGAATCAAACCAGGGTCTCCTGCATTGCAGGCAGATTCTTTACAAGCTGAGCTATGCCTAACTGCAAATTGTATGTGGGGGTGGGGGAGTGATATATGTTAAGAATTTCTTTTTTTACCCTTTTGGGTTAATGGTTTTCAAAATTACTTAAACAAACTTAAAAAATACAGATTTCTGGGCTCTGCTCTCAGAGATTCTGACTCAGTAGTTCTGAGCAGGGCCCAGAACTCTGTGGCACCCTTGAGTCAAGGGAAAAGCTTTGTGGACCACACTTTGAAAACCAGCACGGCTGTCGGTCTCTGTTCGTTTTCTCAATTCCCACACACAAGCGACATTGAACCTGGGCAATTTTCTCCAAGCACATGTGTTGATGATTTGAAAGTGGATATCAGGCTTCCCTGCTGGCTCAGTGGTAAAGAATCCACCTGCCAGTGCAGGAGACACGGGTTCCGTCCTTGACACGGAAAGATCCCAGGTGCTGTGCAGCAGCCAAACCCGTGTGCCTGCGCTTTAGAGCCTGGGAGCCGCAGCTACTGAGTCCACATGCCACATCTGCTAAAGTCCGAGGGCCCTAGAGCCCGTGCTCCATAGCAGAAGAAACCACAGCAATGAGAACCCTGCACACCACAAATAGAGAGTCGCCCCTGCTCGCCGCAGCTAGAGAAAAGCCCGAGCAGCAGTGAAGACCCAACACACCCATAAATAAATAAATACAACTATTTTTTAAAAGCAGATGTCGATTTTGAAAAACTATTGTTTGAGGGGTCATCTTTTCTCATCTGGACAGCATTTGCAAACTTTGCTTTGAAACAATCTTTGCTATTTCATAATTACCTTGTCCCTTTCGCTTCTGCCTTGTATCAAGTCTCTCCCATGGTCGCTGTCCACGTGGCCTCAGCCCTTCCCTCTGTGGTTTCCGGGCAGCAGGCCTGTAACCCACAGGGTTGGCCGTGGTGCCCAGGCCTCCCTAGCCTCAGCCCTGCGTCACCTGCCCTGCAGTCACTTTTTCACAGCAGAAACCTCAGCCCGTAAGAATCAGTGCTTGAGTCTTTTTGGTCACCATGGGGGAGAGGGGATGGGAAAGGCAAATTTGGGTGTTCTCTCATCTTAAAGCCCTCCAGCCAAACAGCAGGTTAGGACTTCTGTGTGCCTGTCATTCTTCTTTTAATGAAAATAACTCGCCTGTCCATAATCACTCACTGTCTTATTTTGCCTGAAAAATGGATTTCCTTTCTGTTTTGTTTAGCTTTCCAGCACATCTAAAATCAAATGGAGTCCTTTATGTAACGACTTTTTTTTTACTGCTCCCCTGGAAGGGAGGCACGCAGTGCACTGTTGATGAATTTTATCTGCTTTTCCATCACTATGTGGAATAAATTCTGATACACTTGCACCTGAGGTTACAAAAGAGGGGCCTGGCTCATGCCGTTGAGATGCTCTGGAAGAACAAGACTGCAGTGACCGTCACTGTTTTATTCTCTCACCCTTTGCCCTGGCCTTTGTCGGCTCGCTTCCCCTTTGGGGCCCATAGGAATGTTTTCCTGGAAGGCAGAGTTGGGGAGAAGTAGGAACCCAGAGAAAACTATTCCGCGTGGCGATGGCTTTTCTGAGTCTCTCCCAGAGCCATGGCCTCAGCAGGGGTGTAGAGGGGCACAGTTCCACCTTACCCCGAGAAACCCTGGGTATCATATGCTGCATGTGCAAACTCAGGGTGTGTTTCCCTCTTTCCACCGCAGCCCCTCAACTTCTGGTGGGTGGTAGCTGTGAATGTTTATTAAATGCCCTCTGTGGACTGAGCGAGGCCTTCCTGGTGGCTTAGTGGTGAAGAATTCTCCTGCCAATGCAGGAGATTCGGGTTCGATCCCTGGGTTGGGAAAATCCCCTGGAGGAGGGTATGGCAGCCCACTCCAGTGGTCTTGCCTGGAGAAGAATGGGGTCACACAGAGTCAGTCCATGGGGTCGCACAGAATCAGACATGACTGAGTGACTCAACAACAACAGCAAAATGGACCAGGCGCTGTAGACCTGCTTTGATCAGTTACAGACATCTCTTTCTTTCAAGCAGATGGGGCTCAAGCTGTGTCTGTCTTGGTGGTTGGTTGGTTGTTTGGTTCTCTGGGATGCTTCAGCCCCAGGGAGCACACGGCTCCTCACCTGGGCTTGGCAGGATTCCCCGATGGGATCCCAAAGATCACATCTCCATGGCTGGGGGCACCTGAAGCCTCTACTTCAGAACATAATTGGCCCTTATGGTCCCACAGTTCCCCTGCCCCCAGCCTTGGATTTAGCTAAAAACCCACCACAAAGTGTTTTCCTCCTGGAGGAGGGTATGGCAGCCCACTCCAGTGGTCTTGCCTGGAGAAGAATGGGGTCACACAGAGTCAGTCCATGGGGTCGCACAGAATCAGACATGACTGAGTGACTCAACAACAACAGCAAAATGGACCAGGCGCTGTAGACCTGCTTTGATCAGTTACAGACATCTCTTTCTTTCAAGCAGATGGGGCTCAAGCTGTGTCTGTCTTGGTGGTTGGTTGGTTGTTTGGTTCTCTGGGATGCTTCAGCCCCAGGGAGCACACGGCTCCTCACCTGGGCTTGGCAGGATTCCCCGATGGGATCCCAAAGATCACATCTCCACGGCTGGGGGCACCTGTAGCCTCTACTTCAGAACATAATTGGCCCTTATGGTCCCACAGTTCCCCTGCCCCCAGCCTTGGATTTAGCTAAAAACCCACCACAAAGTGTTTTCCTCTTATAGAAGCCCCTCAGGGTCCAGAAATATCTCATCTCTTCCTCTGGCTCTTCCTTACCCTAAAGGGTGCAACAGGTGGGCAACTTTTCCCTGTATTTCCCGCCAAAGAGTGGTCCCAGGGACACAGCCTCAGTCTCTCCATGGCAGCCTGGCCAGGAGAAGCCAGCAAACCGTGTTCACTCCAATGCAATGTGTAATTTTGGATGCTTTTCAATCCCTCCTACCTGCTCATCAGGTTGAATAACAGCCCCCCGTCCAAACACCCCGCTTGTCTGGAGGCCTGGACACACCCTCTCTGTGGGCTACTCTCTAGGAAAGATGAGACCTCCATCGGCTGTCATAACCTTTTTTAAAAATATATTTATTCCTTTATTTGATGGCACCAGGTCCGAGCTGCAGCTCCCAGGGTCTTCAATCTTTGTTGCCACACGCGGTATCTTTTGTAGTGGCATGCACACTCTTAGCTGCAGCATGAAAGATCTAGTTCCCTGAGCAGGGATCGAACCTGGGCCCCCTGCATTGGGAGCGTGGATCCACTGGACCACCAGGGAAGTCCTGCTGTCATAACCTGTTTAAGAAATGACTCAGTGGGGAGAGGGGAGGAGCCAGGGGTTGAGCTGGGCTGACTTCTTAGGGGGACAGGCTGAAATCAACATCTGATTCCCCAAGGGGTTTGGTGAACCAGGAGGGTGTAACCTTCCAGGGTATTTGAACAAAGATGTGGAGGCGTCTGATCTAGAACACAGGCCCACGTAAAGGGCAAACATGCCCCATTGTATGGTGCCTGCAGCCAGAGGTGGGGAGCTGAGTCCAGCCCCGTATGCAGAGGTCCACTGTTACCTTCACAGTCAAAGGAATGGCCCCTTGCCCCACTCTTCAAGGTTGAGTTGCCTATCTAGATTTTTGGGGATAAAAACTCGATTTCAATTCTATCTATTAAAAAAGAATTAAGTATTTCACTTAGATCTACTAAACAATGTCATGGGTGTTTTACATGATCTGCTTTATTTAATTAAAAAAAAAAGAAAATCTATGAGGAAGGTGTTATCAACATTTCCATTTTACAAATGAGGAAACTGAGAAACAGGCATTATTAAAGTTACAAGTTAGTGAAAGAGATGCTTTTTGGAAAACGTATTAATTAATCTATACTTAGTAAACATTGTAGGAAAGGGCATTATCTATCTAGATTCTTGGGGGAAAACTCATTTTCAATATTCTGTATTGAAAACAATAACAAAACTAAGTATGTTACTTACATCAAAGCCACGTCCTTAGTGTTTTACATGATTGGGTCCATTTAATAGAAAAGAAAATCTACAAAGATGTTATCAACATTCCTGGCATTATTAAAGTTACAAGTTAGTGAAAGAGATGCTTTTTGGAAAACGTATTAATTAATCTATACTTAGTAAACATTGTAGGAAAGGGCATTATCTATCTAGATTCTTGGGGGAAAACTCATTTTCAATATTCTGTATTGAAAACAATAACAAAACTAAGTATGTTACTTACATCAAAGCCACGTCCTTAGTGTTTTACATGATTGGGTCCATTTAATAGAAAAGAAAATCTACAAAGATGTTATCAACATTCCCATTTTATAGATGAGAAAACTGAGGCACAGAGGCATTAAAGAAGTTAATAGTAAGTGAAGGAGATACTTTTTGGTCAGTAAATTTATGTATACTTAGTAAACTTTGTGGAAAGGGCATTGTTACATAGATTGTTAGGGAAATAAAACTCGATTTCCAAACTATTAAAAAAAAAACAGAATTAAGTATGTTACTTAGATCTATGAAGCAATGTACTCAGTGTTTTATATGCTCTGCTTAATTTAGTTAACGAAAATCTAAGGAGAAAGTGTTATCAACATTCTCATATTACAATGAGGAAACAGAGGCACTGAGGCGTTAATGAAGTAACTAGTAAGTGAAAGAGATGCTCTTGGGTGAGCATGCTCATGTATACTTAGTAAACTTTGTGGGAAAGGGCATCATCTATCTAGATTGCTGGGGGAAAAATCGACATCTATACTCTCTATTAAACTTGGTTGGAAAGGGAATTGTGTATCACGTTTGTTAGGGAAAAAGACTCGATTTCAGTTCTATATTAAAAAAAAAACTAAGTATGTTACTTAGATCTGCTAAGCTTTTCCTGGGTGTTTTATATGCCCTGCTTCATTAAAAAAAATTACTTGAAAGTGTTAACAATATTCCCATTTTATAGATAAGGAAACTGAGGCACAGAGGCATTAATGGTGTTACTAGTAATTAAAAGAGATGCGTTTTGGTAAGCATATTTATCTATACAAGTAAACATTGTCAGAAGTGGTTTGTCCATCTAGATTGTTGGGGGAAAAAAGTCAACTTCTATTCTCTCTCTTGGAAAAAAGCAAAATTAATTCTGTTACTTAGTTCTAATAAGCAATGTCCTGGGTCTTTAACATGCTCTGTTTTAATTAATTAAATAGAAAATCTACAAGAAGCTGTTATCAACAATTCCCAATTTATAGATGAAGAAATTGAGGCACTGGGGCATTAATGAAGTTAACAGTAAGTGAAAGAGATGCTTTTTGGTGAACGTTTTTTATCTATATTTATTAAACTTTGTGGGAAATGGCATTGTGTATCCAGATTTCTGGGGAAAGCTACTCGATTTCAATTCCATACTAAAAAAAATCAAATTAAATACTCTGTGTAGATCTACTAAGCAATGTCCTGTTTGTTTTACATGCTCTGGTTCAGTAATTAAATAAAAATAGACAAGGAAGGTATATAAAAACTCCCATTTCATAGATGAGGAAACTGAGGCACAGAGGCATTAATGAAGTTACTAAAGTGAATGAGATGCTTTTGATGAGTGTATTTATTGGAACTTTGGAAACTTTGTGGTAAAGGGCATTAACTGTTAGATTGTGGGCTATATAAAACTCAATTCGAATTCTATTTTAAACACAAAAATAAATTCAAAATGGATTAAAGATCTAAACGTAAGACAAGAAACTATAAAACTCCTAGAGGAGAACATAGGCAAAACACTCTCCGACATAAATCACAGCAGGATCCTCTATGATCCACCTCCTAGAATACTGGAAATAAAAGCAAAAATAAACAAATGGGATCTAATTAAAATTAAAAGCTTCTGCACAACAAAGGAAACTATAAGCAAGGTGAAAAGACAGCCTTCCAAATGGGAGAAAATAATAGCAAATGAAGCAACTGACAAACAACTGATCTCAAAAATATACAAGCAGCTTCTGTGGCTCAATTCCAGAAAAATAAATGACCCAATCAAAAAATGGGCCAAAGAACTAAATAGACATTTCTCCAAAGAAGACATACGGATGGCTAACAAACACATGAAAAGATGCTCAACATCACTCATTATCAGAGAAATGCAAATCAAAACCACAATGAGGTACCATTTCACACCAGTCAGAATGGCTGCGATCCAAAAGTCAACAAGCAATAAATGCTGGAGAGGGTGTGGAGAAAAAGGAACCCTCTTACACTGTTGGTGGGAATGCAAATTAGTACAGCCACTATGGAGAACAGTGTGGAGATTCCTTAAAAAATTGCAAATAGAACTGCCATACAACCCAGCAATCCCACTGCTGGGCATACACACCAAGGAAACCAGAATGGAAAGAGACACATGTACCCCAATGTTCATCACAGCACTATTTATAATAGCCAGGACATGGAAGCAACCTAGATGTCTATCATCAGATGAATGGATAAGAAAGTTGTGGTACATATACATAGTGGAGTACTACTCAGCCATTAAAAAGAATACATTTGAATCAGTTCTAATGAGGTGGATGACGCTGGAACCGATTATACAGAGTGAAGTAACCCAGAAAGAAAAACACCAATTCAGTATACTTACACATATATATGGAATTTAGAAAGATGGCAATGATAAACCTGTCGCGAGATAGCAAAAGAGACATAGATGTATAAAATGGACTTTTGGACTCTGTGGGAGAGGGAGAGGGTGGGATGATTTGGGAGAGTGGCAGTGTAACATGTATGATATCATAAGTGAAACGAATCGCCAGTCTAGGTTCGATGCAGGATGCAGGATGCTTGGGACTGATGCACGGGGATAATCGAGAGAGAGGGTGTGGGGCGAGAGGGGGGAGGTGAGGTCGGGATTGGGAGTTCATGTACACTCGTGGCTGATTCATGTCAATGTTTAGCAAAACGAATACAGTATTGTAAAGCAAAACAAACTAAAAAATAAAAATTAATTAAAAAAAAAGAAAAAGAAAATCTATGAGGAAGGTGTTATCAACATTTGCATTTATACTTGAGGAAACTGAGGCACAGAGGCATTAATGAATTTAGTAGTAAGTGACAGACATGGTTCTTGGTGAGTGTACTTATCTGTACTTAGTAAACTTTGTAAGAAAGAGCATTGTCTGTCTAGCTTGTTGGATAAATATACTTGATTTCAATTATATATTTTTAAAAAATCAAAATTCAGTATGGTTACTTAGATCTATGAAGCAATGTCCTGTGTGTTTGTGTTTTACATGCTGTGGTTCATAAAATTAAATAAATATAGACAAGGAAGACACTATCAACATTCCCATTTCATAGATGAGGAAACTGAGGCATAGCGGCATTAATGAAGTTGCCAAAGTGAACGAGATGCTTTTTGGTAAGCATATTTATCAGAACTTTGTAAACTTTGTCGGAAAGGGCATTAACTATCTAGATTGTGGGGGATATAAAACTCAATTTCAATTCTCTGTTAAAAAAAAAAACTAAATTAAATGTATTGCTTAGCTCTACTAAGCAAAGTCCTGGATGTTTTACATGTTCTGCTTCATTTAACTGAAAGGAAAAAAAATCTACAAGTCTCTTCAAAATACACATTTTAAAGAGGAAGGAACTGAGGCACAGAGACATTAATTAAGTTAATAGTGCTTCAGAGAGATGCTTTTTGTGAGTGTATTCATCTATAGTTAGAAAACTTAATGGGAAAGGGCATTTTCTGCCTAGATTGTTGGGGGCAAAACACGATTTCAATTCTATTTTTAAAAGTTAAATATGTTATTTACATCTACTAAGCAATGTCCAGGCTTCCCTGGTGACTCAGAGGTTAAAGCGTCTGCCTCCAATGCGAGAGACCCAGGTTCTGTCCCTGGGTCGGGAAGATCCTCTGGAGAAGGAAATGGCAATCCACTCCAGTATTCTTGCCTGGAGAATCCCATGGACGGAGAAGCCTAGTAGGTTACAGTCCATGGGGTCGCAAAGAGTCGGACACGACTGAGCGACTTCACCTCAAGCAATGTCCTGGGTGTTTTACATGCTCTCCTTCATTTAATTAAAAAAAAATCAACTAGGAATGTGTTATCAACATTCCCAAATTATAGATGAGGAAACTGAGGCAAAGGAGCATTAATGAATATACTAATAAGTGAAAGAGATGCTATTTGGTGAAGGTATTTATGGGGTTTTAGTAAAATTTTCACAAAATATCACTGACTCTCTAGATTGTTGGTGAAAAAAAATTTTAATTCAATGTAAAAAATAAATATGCTATATTGATCTATTATGCAGTGTCCTAGTGTTTCACATGACTGGGTCCATTTAATTTAAAAATATATGTGAGGAAGGTGTTATCAATAGTCCCATTTGATAGATGAGGAAACTGAGGCACAGAGGGATTAAAAAGCTAATAAGAAGTGAAAGAGGTTCTTTTGGTCAGAGAATTTATGTGTACATTGTAAAGATTGTGGAAAGGGCATTGTCTGTCTAGATGACTGGGGAAAAAAACTCAATTTCCAATCTGCCTGTTAAAACAAACAAACAGAATTAAGTATGTTACCTAGATCTACAAAGCAATGTCCTGAGTGTTTTCCATGCTCTGTTTAACTTAGTTTAAAAATTCTATGAGGAAGGTGCTATCAACATTCCCATTTTATAGATGAGAAAGTGCAAGTGAGGTAGCTCAGTTGTGTCCGCTCTTTGTGACCCCGTGGATTGTAGCCTACCAGGCTCCTTCCTCGACGGGATTCTAAAGGCAAAATACTGGAGTGGGAATGCCGTTTCTTCTCCAGGGGATCTTCCCAACCCAGGGATCGAACCTGGGTCTCCCGCATTGCAGGCAGATGCTTTAACCTCTGAGCCACCAGGGAAGCCCTGGTAGATGAGAAAACCAAGGCACAAATGCATGAATGAAGTTACTAATAAGTGAAAGAGAAACATTTTGCTGAGCATACTCATATAAACAAGTAAATGTTATGGGAAGACCATTCAGTTCAGTTCAGTTGCTCAGTCGTGTCTGACTCTTTGCGACCCCATGAATCTCAACACGCCAGGCCTCCCTGTCCATCACCAACTCCCGGAGTTTACTCAAACTCATGTCCTTCAAGTTGATGAGGCCATCCAGCCATCTCATCTCCTGTGGTCCCCTTCTCCTCCTGCCCTCAATCTTTACCAGCATCAGGGAATTTTCCAATGAGTCAGCACTTTGCATCATCTGGCCAAAGTATTGGAGTTTCATCTTCATCATCAGTCCTTCCAAGAACACCCACAACTGATCTCCTTCAGAATGGACTGGTTGGATCTCTTTGCAGTCCAAGGGACTCTCAAGAGTCTTCTCCAACACCACAGCTCAAAAGCATCAATTCTTCAGTGCTCAGCTTTCTTTATAGTCCAATACTTAGTAAAATTCGCGGCTTTAACTAACTATATTGTGAGCAAAATAAATGATGCTTTCAATTCTCCCTGTTAAAAAAAAAATTAAGTGTGTTAGTTATATCTAAGAAGCAATGTCTTGGGTATTCTACAGTCTCTGCTTCATTTAAATGAAAAAAAAATCTATGAGTAAGGAGTTTTAAACATTCCCATTTTAAACATGAGGAAACTGAGGCCCAGAGGTATGAATGAAGTTACTAGAAAGTAAAAGAGATACTTTCTGGTGAGTGTACAGACCTATACGTAGTGAACGTTGTGGGAAAGTGTGTTGTTGGTCTAGATTCTTGGGGAAAAAGCTCAATTTCAACTCTTNCAGGAAGCTAGAGCTAAACTTCATTTTTAATTTCATTACTTCCTTAGCTTAAATCTCCCAGTATAATTGCTTTCTTCTTTCAACCCATTATATCACCTGATTTCTATATCTACGTCCTTGATTTGATAATCTCATGGCTATTTGTCAGATATAATTTTTGATGGTTTCAAAAGTGAATAATGAGTAGGTAATAGATGTGCCTGCATGCGTGCTCAGTCGTGTCTGACTCTTTGTGACCCTTATGGACTGTAGCCCACCAGACTCCTCTGTCCATGGGATTCTCCAGGCAAGAACACTGGAGTGGGTTTCCATTTCCTCCTCCAGGGATCTTCCCGACCCAAGGATCAAACCTGCTTCTTCTGTGTCTCCTGCATTGGCAGGCGGATTCTTTACCACTGAGCCACTTGGGAAGCCCAAGTAATAGACAAATGAGATGAAGTTTTTAGAATCTGAAAAATACATATCAGGGAAATTTGTCCATTGATAGCTTTCGAAGTTCTGGAAAAGCAGAGTTCTGTTGTAACGGACAATATCCTATTAGAGAGCCCACCCTGATACGAGTTTGGAGTGTAGGAGCCCCTTTCGCCCTGGAGTGTGAAATGCCTGTCCATCTGGGTTGGAAGGATACACCAGAAGTACTTCGTGGCGGGAGGGAAGGACTGGGCTCCGGATACGGGCGTGCTCTGCCAGCATCTCCGTCCTGACACCTCTTCTCTGGGCACATATGCAAACAAACCTAGGAATGTTGGCCACATCCTCCCTCGGCAGTTCGGACAAAGCTTTTTGCAGCCCTGCATAACGGACAATATCCTATTAGAGAGCCCACCCTGATACGAGTTTGGAGTGTAGGAGCCCCTTTCGCCCTGGAGTGTGAAATGCCTGTCCATCTGGGTTGGAAGGATACACCAGAAGTACTTTGTGGCGGGAGGGAAGGACTGGGCTCCGGATACGGGCGTGCTCTGCCAGCATCTCCGTCCTGACACCTCTTCTCTGGGCACATATGCAAACAAACCTAGGAATGTTGGCCACATCCTCCCTCGGCAGTTCGGACAAAGCTTTTTGCAGCCCTGCACCTGACCCGTTTGGTCACCGCGGCGCCTGGACTCCAAGATAGCAGAGAAGAGAAAGGCCCACACTGTCACCGAGTCCGTTCCTCGGGGTGGGGCAGGAGGGGGGAGCAACCTGACCGCCGCCGCCTCCTCTGGGGAGAAGCGTGTGGTGACGTCTCCTCTTTCTGCCGGGGCAAGCCACTGGCCCCAGCCATCTGGGAGTAACCCTTTCAGGTTTTCACTCTGGCGTCTCTCCTTTACGTCTCTGCATCCTTCCTGCACTCCGGGAGATAATTTGTGAGGCGTGAATGGATGTTCAGAAACCTTTCGTAGGGCTAGTGGCTGGTGGGCTCCCAGCTGGATTACCACCGGTTGGGGAGACAGGTGGAAGCTGTACCTGGCTGGGGGAGGGTGGTGGAGTGGAAATCTGGGAGATTCTGCTGACCCTCTATGCTTTGGGGTGAGTGCGGTAGAGAGGACACTGTGAAATGAGTCACCTCCTTGAGCAGCTCCCCAGGCAGGGGGCCCTTGATGTGCGGTGATGGGCTGAAGATCCCCCATCCTCGGGGAGAGAAGGAATGGGCGGAGGTGTCTCCCTCTGAAGCAGCTCCTCCAGCACTGGGTGTTTGTTCTCAGGCCTCATCTCATAGATCATAGGATCAACTTGGCTTTGTTTTAAGGTAATAGAGGACTGACACGGAGAAGGGGATTCACCTTATTTTGTGTAAGTTTGAGAGCCAGAGCTAGGATCTGTGAACACACGTTAGAAATAAACGGAATTGGATTCAGAAGAAGGAAGAGTTTTCTAACCCAGAGAGTTGTTCAAAAGTGGGTTGGGTCCATGCACAGATGAATGAATTTAAAAAGTGTGTACATATAACCGAATATTATTCAGTCTTAAAAAGGAAGGGAATTCTGACCCACGCTTTAATGTGGATTAACCTTGTGACGTCATGCAAATGAAATATATCACAGATTATTTCCACTCAAATGAAGTGTCTGCAGTAATCAGACTCATAGAGACAGAAAGTAAGATGGTGGCTTTTCAGGTTTAGGGGGTTTGGGGAATGGGCTGATACTGTTTAATGGGTACAGTAACGCTTCAGTTTGGGCAGTCTTATGGAGGGGCATAAATTGAGAGATGGGGATTGACACACACACTGCTGTATATAAAATGTATAACTAAGAAGGACCTACCGCATAGCACGGGAACTCTATTCAATATTCTGGAATGGTCGTATGTGAAAAGAATCTAATAAAGAGAGGATATATATGTATGTGTATAACTGGTTTCAGAGAAGGCAATGGCACCCCACTCCAGTACTCTTGCCTGGAGAATCCCAGGGCCGGGGGAGCCTGGTGGCCTGCCATCTATGGGGTCGCACAGAGTCAGACTGAAGCGACTTAGCAGCAGCAGCAGCATAACTGGTTTACTTTACTCTATAGCAGAAACTAACACAGCATTGTAAATTAACTATATTCCAAGTATAATCAAAACATCAGTTTGGGAGGATGAAAAAGCTCTGTGGATAAATGGTGAAGATGGCTGCACAACAGTGTCGACATGCCCAGTACACTGGATGGTACACTTGGAAAACGTTTAAAGGGAAATTAGTCTCTTTTAATTGGCTGTGCTGGGTCTTTGTTGCTCCGTGGGTTTTTCTCTAGTTGCTGCAAGTGGGGGCTACTCTCTAGAGACGAGGCACAAGCCTCTCACTGCAGTGTCTTCTCTTGTTGTGGAGTGTGGGCTCGAGGGCTCATGGGCTTCAGTAGTTGCAGTTGCCAGGCTCTGGAGCACAGGCTTGGTCATTGTGGCACTTGGACTTAGATTTTCCACAGCGTGTGGGATCTTCCCAGACCAGGGAGTGAACCTGTGTTTCTTGCATTGGCAGGCAGATTCTCTACCAGTGAGCCACCAGGGAAGCCCTAAAAGGGAAAATCTGTATGTTACACATATTTCATCACAGCAAAAAACTTAAGCGATTGGCAACTGAAGGGCCCTGTGATACTGAAAGAAAAGCGGTTGTTAGCCAGCTTATCTCATTGTCATGAGTGTGCCTCTTTGGTAGTTTCCACTGGTTTGGTTTTGGTGAAACAGTGCTGGACGCCACAACCTAATATGGAGAGGAAGAGGCCCTTTGTTCAGAGTTTTAAAGACAGTTAGAAAGTAGAGTCAGAAGGCCAAGTTCCTACACTAAAGGCATCTCAGTTGCTTTCCCTCAGTACCCGTGTGTGAGTGGCAGGAGTGGGGTGTCATTGCCTTTGAAAGGTAGCATGGTATAGTGATGGAAGGTAACATTCACTGTGATGAAGAAGAAAGATTCTTCCTGGGCATTCTAAGTGCTAGTTTTGTGGTTATTCAACCTCTTTGAGCCTCACTCTGTATCTGTAAAATGGGAATAATAGCTTTTTTTTTTTTTTTTTTGCAGAAATAAAGAAGTACTCTATGAAAGAATTTGCCATGTAGTGATTTCCCACCAAAAGAGTCACTATTATTGGTCTCTTTATAATACTCATTCTAAAATATTTTACATTGAAACAGTTTCACCATGATTTGTCTGTCAATGATGCGGTTCTTGCCAAAGTCATCAACCAGGAAATGAAGTTGATACTGCAAAATGTATGATCCTTGCTCCGTATTGACCTGTCACTGTCACTTTGCATTGTTTTGGACACCCTGGAGTGTTTCGCAAAAGGAAAGGTGATTTCTTCTTGTTTTGGTTTCCCTGAGACTCCCCCAGGGGTCCATCAGCTGCAGAGCTGCAACGTGGTCTCCTGACCCAGGAGACTCTTGGCACCATTGCAGGGCTTGCTCCAGTGTGCTCCAGCTCTCACCTAATTGCCTTAATTAGAGACTCTGCTGGCAGGAGTCCAAGTGCTCCCTCATCAGCATTCAGCATCTCTGCCAAAGTACAAGTGGGACGGAGAGTCCAAAGCCAGCCAGGGGAAATGAAGGCAGCAACAGTTTTCCCTAATTAATCCAGCAGCAGCTTGAGGCTGTGGGTGCTCCCATGTCATAACCGATCTCTGTATATACCTGCTGGTAGTTACCCAGGGCTTGAACTGGTAAACTGGTAGATCACAGTGAAACTTCCACAAGGACTGGAGCAATGGGAACACTGTGAAATGTGAAGCCACCACTCTGCCTTTTCTACAGCACCTTGGAGCCGTGGAGGTACTTGCCACCAAGGCACAGGAAAGGAGATTTTGGTTCATGTTCAGGACAGCATGAAGTACCTCTGCCCATTTCCCTGCCCCCACTGACATACATTTGGCAGCTATGGAAATGATAGAAGCCCGTAGGTAGGGTTGTCCAGCTGTGGCCCACCAGTGTTCCTGGCTTGAATTTTGCCAGGTCCTTACTATCTGAGGCTCAGGTCCACTTGCCATCTCTCAGATGAGTGTAGCAGCAAGCTGTGGGGGAGCAACATCTTCAAAGTGATGAAAGAAAAACTGTCAATCTTGGATATAATACCTAGTGAACATGTTTCAAATATAAAAGTGAGATAAAAGCTTCTCAAAGGTGAAAAAATTCATCACTAGAAGTTCTTTACTGTGTGAAATATTAATGGAAGTTTTTCAGGTAGGATACCATACAAGAGTCTAGAATGATGGTAGAGTCCAGAAACGGTAAATAGATATGTAATTTCTTTAAACAGTGATTGGCTATTTAAAGCAAAAATAGTCAGAGTGTATATAGAATTCATAACATATGTTGAGGCAAAATATATGAAAATAGCACAAAAGCAAGAAGGAAGAAACAGAAACATACTGTTATAAGATTTTTATACTATACTTAAAAAGTGGAATGATATTATTTGAAGTTAGACTGTGATAGTTAAAAAGTATAACTATAGAGGACCAAATTGTATTACACAGATTGAGTCCTGTTAAACTCCAAAGTGCTATTTCAATGACTTTGTCATTCTCAAATTGGTGTCTTTCATTTGGGTTTAATTAGTTATAATAACATGTGTAATTTCAAAATTTAACCTGCCTCTGTAGTTCAACATCTGCTCTGCTTTTATTAAACATTGCCAAGCAACAGCAGAGGAAGTATTTTCAGCATTGTGCTGGCCTCACCAAGCTAAATTTGGTATGGCAGAATTTATTGGTGAGGATAAACTATGTGAGAATTCCTATGCCTGAAGTAATACTGGCTTTGAGCCATTTCTATTTAAATGATGGACTTGGAGAAAAAAGTGTGTTTTCAAACAGATTCTGCCATTTACAAACTGCACTACCTTCTGTTGGGGAAAATATGTAAAGTCTCTGTGACTTGGAGGTCCCGTGTATTGCACAAGCTAAGAAAAGAACATACATTACTCTGGCACCTTTCTTTTATTTATTGTGAAATGAACAAGACTTTTGGACACCAGGATGGAAAACTTGATTACTTAATAAGTAACCATTCTTGTCAGATGAGGAGAAGGCAATAATGACCTCATTGATTTTTTCCACCAATTTTTCTCCCTATTCAGGGCTACAAGTGGTTCATATTTGGAACTATGAGCTTTAAACAAAGACTACTACTTAGTGGCTGAATGATTTGATAATGGCATGACATGGTAAATGCTAGTAAAGGGCTTAAAGAAGTAAGGTATATGATTAACAAGTGCTTCTAGATAGAGGCTCAGGCAGCCTGGCTTACTGATAAGAACAAATAAGGGATTCAGGAGAGCCAAAGAATGTCCTAGTTCTGCCTCTTGTTTGACCTAAAGCACATAACCTTCCTGGACCTTAGTTTCTACTCTAGACCAGAGTAATGTTTCCATATGTGGAGTAAACACCACTGGTGGTATACCAGATTTTTTTTTAATATATGTAAGTGTATTTTAGGAAATCTATTATAGAAAATATAATTATACCCAATCATAATTTCATGAATATTATTTAATAGGATGAATTAAAACACAGAAATCAAGTCAATGTACTACTAAGGAAGCAATAGTCCAAACAATTTCCACTGGGAAAAAACTGAAAAGACTTTTCAGTTTAAAATGATGTATTTATTCTACACTATATAAAATAAATAACTAATAAGGACCTACTGTTTAGCATAGGAACTCTACTCAATACTCTGTAATGACCTATATGGGGAAATCACCTTTAAAAAAAGTAGATACTTGTATAACCGACTCATTTTGCTGTACAGCAGAAACTAACACAACATTGTAAGTCAACTGCTGCTGCTGCTGCTTCTGCTGCTAAGTCGCTTCAGTCGTGTCTGACTCTGTGTTACCCCATAGACGGCAGCCCACCAGGTTCCCCTGTTCCTGGGATTCTCCGGGCAAGAACAGTGGAGTGGGTTGCCATTTCCTTCTCAATGCATGAAAGTGAAAAGTGAAAGTGAAGTCGCTCAGTTGTGTCCGACTCTTAGCGACCCCATGGACTGCAGCCCACCAGGCTCCTCCGTCCATGGGATTTTCCAGGCAAGAGTGCTGGAGTGGGGTGCCATCGCCTTCTCCATGTAAATCAACTACACTCCAGTAAAAATGTTTTTTAATGCTTAGAAAAAGGTAAAATAAAGTAAAATGACATGCTTAGAAGGATTTAGTTTTTGAAATTTTTATTTCGGGGGTAAAGTGATTCAGTTATATATATTCTTTTTTTACATTCTGTTTCATTACTGGTTATTGCAAGATGTTAAGGATAGCTCCTTGTGCTACACAGTAGGTCCTTGTTGGTCATCTATTTTATTGGGCTTCCCTGCTGGCTCAGAGGTTAAAGCGTCTGCCTGGAATGCAGGAGACCCGGGTTCGATCCCTGGGTCGGGAAGATCCCCTGGAGAAGGCAATGGCAACCCACTCCAGTACTCTTGCCTGGAGAATCCCATGGAGGGAGGAGCCTGGTGGGCTACAGGCCATGGGGTCACAAAGAGTCGGACACGACTGAGTGACTTCACTAGTGTGTGTATGTTAATCCCAAGCCCCTGATTGATCCCTCCCTCCCTTTCCCCATTGGCTAACCATAATTTTGTGTTCTATAGTTGTGAGTCTGTTTTGTTTTGTAAATAAGTTCACTTGTATTATATTTTAGATTCCACATATAGGTGATAGCATATGATATATATGTTTCTCCAATTTACTTAACTTAGTAGGATAACCTCTAGATCCATCTCTGTTGCTGCAAATGGCACTATTTCACTCCTTTTTCTGGCTGAGTAATAATCCATTGTGTGTGTGTATGTTCACACACCGCATCTTATTTATCCACTCATCTGTCTGTGGACACAGGTTGCTTTCATGTCTTGCATACTGTGAATCATGCTACTATGAATACTGGGGTGCATATGTTTTTGAACTATGGTTTTTTCCAGATACATGCCCAGGAGTGGGACTGCTGGTCACACACACAGAGGCAAGGTTGTGTCTGACCCTGTGACCCCACGGACTGTAGCCTGCCAGGCTCCTCTATCCATGGAATTCTCCAGGCAAGAATACTGGAGTGGGTTGGCATTCCCTTCTCCAGAGGATCTTCCCAATCCAGGGATCGAACCCAGCTCGCTGGATCATATCGTAACTGTTTTCAGTTTTTTTAAGGAACTTCCTATACTGGGACTTCACTTTCCCTTTTCACTTTCATGCATTGGAGAAGGCAATGGCACCCCACTCCAGTGTTCTTGCCTGGAGAATCCCAGGGACAGAGGAGCCTGGTAGGAGGCCGTCTATGGGGTCGCACAGAGTCGGATGCAACTGAAGCAACTTAGCAGCAGCATACTGTTCTCCATAATGGCTGTACCAATTTACATTCCTACCAACAGTGTAAAAAGGTTTAAAAGGATTTGCTTTAAAGTGTACACAGTAGCACAAAATTTGCACCTAATAATGATACAAATGATCTAATGCACCTAATGATACAAATAAAATGAGAGAGAGATTATGGCACCAAAATCTTAGAAACTAGACATCGAAGACGGACATGGGGTAATTGATGAGCCAATCTGGGAAAGTTGAATCCTAAGCCAGCAGTGGGTCAAGTTGACAGACAACCTTATTTGCATCTCAGAACCTCTGAAAGGCCTAGGGATTTGTACGATCAATTACCTCTGGAAGCAGAGGCGGGGAGGTAAGATGAAAAGCATTTAAAAGTCTGCTTAGATCTCTCTTGGTAAATGTCACATTGCACTTGAAAATATGTGGGTTATTTTCAAGTATCTTTTGATATTGATTTCTAACATAATTCCACAGTGATAGGAGAACAGACTCTCTATGATTTCAATACCTTTAGGCCATGAAATTTTTGTACCTTCTTTTTATGTTCCAGTGTCTCCTAGTTTTTATTCTATGGAAACTTGAATAGAATTTGTACCCTACTGTCCTGTGAAAATTATATCAATCTTAGTTATCTTGGATTAGTTCATAGTGCTTCTAGGTCTACCATATCCATCTACTTCTCTGTACATTCATTCTATTAATTTTTGAGAGCTTGATACTGAAACTCTAACTAAAAAGCTTAATTTATCTACTTAAAAAATAATTGTGATATATAGTGTAACTACGTGTAATCTTGTTCTGTATTTTCCAAGTCTCCAGTAAATGTGTTATCATACTTTAATAATTTAATTTTTTAATTAATTAATTTTAAACAAAAGAAGAAAAATCTGTTTAGGAAGGAGTAGAACTCCAAAGGGCCAGAAAACTGCCCCTCCTCATCTACCTGTTCAGAAGACTCCAGAAGAGAAGTCTTCAAGAAGATCAAACTGTTGTGATATCAAGAATATGAATGCAGAGAGATTTATGCAACTAAGGGAAAGTTTGGAGGTGTATTAGGGAAAACTGTATAAGAAATCTTATCCAACTCTGGTACTGTTATCAACACTGCAAAAGGCTTCCCAAGGAAAACAAAAATTTGTCCCAAAAAGGAAAAGGAAACACACTTTACTACATGGCTCAGATGTCAATAGTGTTTTCATCCTTAAAGTAATGTCAGCTGAATATTGATTTTATCCAAATGCTTCTATTGAAAGAATGGGGAAGGTTGGGAAGTGGGGGTGGCAGTTGGGTAAGGGATATTGAGATTAAGCTTGATCTGAATCTGCCACAAAAGTCAGTCAATAAATAATGCTAACATTAAAAAAAAATCAAAAAGAAACATCAGGACTTGTAAAAAATAAAGAATTGGAGGTAAACAGGAAAATAATTTAGAAGTGCTAAAAGTGATTACTTCTAGATATATAGAATTAGTCAGACATGACAAATAAGGAAATCTTTCACCGTTTGCAATATCATTTTGATCCAATTTTCAAAATTCCATTTAAAAAGGTATGAAGGTTTTATGCACATGACTGAACTTTGAAAAATATTAGCCGGGAAGAGTGACGTTCCAACAGTCTGTGAGCCGATCTAAAGAAAGAGTGATCTAAAGCCATGGGTGTTGTCATAATACTCGTGTGTCACACGCATTTGTCATTTAAATTATGGTGAATTGTTTTGGAGATGGTGGCATAGAGGATTATAATCTGGAGACATTACAGAGTTTCATAAACCAGGGCTGAAAGATTCCTGGGACATTTGAAAAACCTCAAGTGGTTGTTTGTAACGGTGTATTTATACATTTTTGCCCCTGTGTGTGTGCTCAGATGCTCAGTTGTGTCTTTTGCAACCCCACGGACTGCAGCCCGTCAGGCTCCTGTATCCAGGGAATTTTCCAGGCAAGAATACCTGAGTGGGTTGCCATTTTCTACTCCAGGGGATATTCCCGACCCTGGAATCCAACTGAGTCTCCCGCATCTCCAGCATTGCAGGCAGATTCTTTACCACTGAGCCACCTGGGAAGCCCAGATTTTCGCCTAGTAAATACTATTTCACACCCCATTTCTTCCCCACGCCTTGAAGCTAGAGATGATTTCTGGAATGGTGAGGACCAGGATATATACACCGTAGCTGCAAGTCTTTAACAGTTTCATTTCATGACATTTGTTACATTGAAAATATAAGAGGACTGGGTGGGCATCTATTATTAAATGAGATAAAGCATGTGAAATATCAGTTACTGAAAGAACTTTTGCTACCCTCTTTCTCTCTCACCCCCTGGGAAAGGAGATGAGCTGGCGACTGCTTAAATTATGACACATCGCTCCTTGGGTTCCTGGAATCTGGGACCAGAGCGATGGTTGGGATGTGAGGAACTTCTTCCATAAAGTGGAGTCTAATGGCTGGGAGAATCTAGAGCCATATCCAAAGACAGGAAAATTTAATGAGAAATGGCTAGATTTTACATCTGATGGTTTGGAACATTCCAGAGCCAAGAAAAATCCTTCTTGTCACACGTGACCTCATAATAATTAGGATGAGCTGTGCCTGGGCAATTCAGGTCAAACCAGATGCCAAATTCTAACTCAAGTACTTATATAAAGATCCTCAGCGTCAAAAGCCGCCAAACATTCAGTAGATAATCAAAAGAAGGGGAGTATGTTATCTCTTTGCATTCCATCAAAATATTTTCCTCCTGAGTACTGGTAACCTCTACGGTTTTTCCTTGTGCTTCCTATCAGGGGATGATGTTACTGATGTTATTATATTGTGCATACATGAAATAATCCTTTTTTTAAAAGTGCTTCTTTAACAACTTTTCATTTCTACTAGAATTTGTTCTTGGATTACTGCCTGTCCTCATAAGCCAGACCAATTCACTCATAAGTCACACATTTGTTGGCCAATAAAAATGAAAGGGGATGACAGGATGAGATGGTTAGATAGCATCACAGACTCAATGAACAGGAGTTTGAACAAACTCTGGGTGATAGCGAAGGACAGGGAAGCCTGGTAAACCGCAGTCCATGGGGTTGAAAAGTGTCAGACACAACTTAGCAACTGAACAACATCAACAAAGACGAACTGTCTCAGCATCTCTCTGAATTGGAGAGGAATTAAGTGGCTGAGAGGATGGGTTGTCAGAAGGGAGACTTTTATTAGGCTCTATTGCAAGTTGTGAATTTAAATGAAAATGTGTACAAGAATTTCTCATTCCAAATATTAAGCCCTATTAAAAAATTTTTTTAGTAGAATATGTGTATTTTTTTGCTGACTGACTCACCTTAGCTGTTGAAGTTCTAGTGGACACGAACTCTACTTTAGAAACTAAAAATGTCCTTTCCTCCAGGTCATTTAAATTATATTCTTGCCATTGAACTGTGGATTTCTTGGAGTACTTTAAATTGCAGGTCCTTTCATCATATATTTCTTTTACTTCTCCTATTGCAAGATTATTTTTTTTAAGCAACAGCTGAGAGAGACACCCAATAAAGCCATACAGCATTTTGCCTCAGTGTTGGGGGCTTGCCTGGTCCCAGGGCTTCCACTTAACTCATGCTAGCCTGCTCCTTCTCCAACCCCTGTTCTCACCAGTCACTTTGTTGCAGCTGAAAAGGAGGTCGAACAAAAGCCGTGGCTCTACCGCTTTTTGCCATGATGACTAATTTTGGGCTAAATGAGAATTCACTGCATTCCTAAAGTTGACTCATTTTCATCCCAAGCCCTTGGGTTAGAGTTACAACTCAGCTCATGCTCTCCAAGGGGCTGCTCCTGTAAGCTGGCTTTAAGTTATCTTACTTGGACCAGTCTGGGGTTTTTCTCTACCTTGGGGACCTGAGTCCAGCTTGTTCTAGGCCAGATTGATTTTTAAAAGGTTTAGATATTCTGAGATGGGAAAGAGAATTCAGAGAAGGAGACTCTGAATGGGTCATAGGCTTATCTGAGTTCCTTGACCAGAAGAAACATCAACAAAGTAGCCTTCTCCATCTTCCTAGGACAGACCCCAGTGTCAAAGGTACAGCAGGAAGCAGGCCATCTTCAGAAGTGCAGGAAACTCACATTTAATGTGAGCCCCAGTTTTGGTTAACATCCTCCCCCTTAGATGTCCTCAATTCCTGCAGCAAAATTAGTTTAGAGATGCGATAATATTTTTCTTAAAGGCATTTTAGCCCTTTCTCTGAATAATTCAACAATGTTTAATGGAACTCATACCATTGACCCCTAGGTTTTCTCTGCTTGGAGGAAACACAGACTCATTTTATAGATCAGTGGGCCCTAAAATGAAGTCTTTGTCCCTGGTAGACGTGCAAGACAATGCTTTTGAGCAGAATAAGAAAATATTCCAGCTTAGATTTATTTTTATCTAAAACAAACAAAATTGAGCTTTAACTAGTACTTAATAAATGAGTTGACACAGGTCTTCTCTCTCAGCCCTCCTGTCAGAAGGTCAGGTGTTCTGGACAACAGAGGAGAAAACCTGAGAGAATCCCATAATTTGGAGACGTTAACAGCATCCCCATAACATATTTGTTTTTATTGTGGGACACATTGCAGTTTATGTGTGGCAGTTTGCATGGATTTATAGATTTCTAAGCTAGTTTTGATAAAACTAACCCTGATAAACATAGGCTATTGGCTTAAAATTATTTCTCTAATGGAATCAGAGAGTAAAGCTAATAAGAGATGGAAACAGAAGTAAACGCAGGAATACAGCAGAGCAGGCACCTCGATTCCTCATTTGTCACATGAGGTGAAAACAAGAGCAATTTAATGAATCACATGGTCCCAAGTAAAAATACTAGTGAGAGCAGAGTTGTAGTTATTTTATCTCTCTCATCTTTTTGAAATTTCTATATTAGTAAATGTTTTAAAAACACACATGAATATTAGTGGAGTTTATATGTATATAATTTTATAAATAGATAAACACTTTATAAGCAAGCATGCCATAACTTTTTTTTTTTTTAACCAGTGAGATGTGCAATAAAAACAGTTTGGAGACCACAGATCAAGATAGGCAAACTAAAGCAAAATAATGTTGGATTACTTCTTCAGATTCACACAGCAAGTGAGTAAAGGCCAGAAATAAGTTCTGTCCCAGCCATAGCCAGCTCCCACCTCTCAGAGTCTCTGTGATTCTCTAAACTGCCACTTTCTTAAAATACTATTTCTAATATTATTTCTAATACTAATTTCTAAAAAGAAATTTATAATATTTCTAATATTAAACTCCTGAGGCAGTAAAATAAAACTGTGGAGAGAGTGAAAGTCCTGGAGTCTGAGCCCAGGGATGCAGGCCAGGCCCTGGAATTTCAGTCTTCTCATTTGTCAACTGGGAGTAAATGACCTCTCAGAAATGTGAGGATTAAATGAATGAATGAATACCAAGTCTCTTGCATGGGGGAGCCTGCCTTCCCTCCTTCATATTATTTTAATTATAATTCATGACCTTTCACTGTAGAGTGTGAGGTTGATCCAAACACTTAAAAAAAAAAACACTATTTATTCGACTGCACCGTATCTTAGCTGTGGCATGTAAGGTCTTCGGTCTTCACTGTGGCATGTGGGGTCTTAGAGTTGCAGCATGTGGGATCTAGTTCCCTGACCAGGGATCAAACTCAGGCCCCTGGCATTGGGAGCTTGGAGTCTTACCCACTAGAGCACCAGGGAAGTCCCCGAATACTTTTTAAAGTCAGGAAACCTGTGGAAATAAATCATTCCCTCATCCTAAACATACTTACATACTTACCATCTGCTCTACCTGAGGAACCTGTATGGAAATCCTCCCAGCACCCAACATTATGTCCCTTGAAGATGCTTCACTCTGCTGAAGGGCATGTCCAATTTCCATTAAGTCTCTTGGCAACACTAATGGGCCATGTCACTGGGAGACAGATGCTAGAACAATATCCCTGAGGGACTCATGTCAGAATCTTAGGGGTGGTGGTTTGACAAAGTAGACCAATATGAAAGTATAGTTCTACAGTTGCAAATTTAAAATGCTTGCATAATACATACCACAAAGAGTAAAATTCACCAAACCATCTTGGCCGATGGGGGGATACCTAAAAAGAATCTGTGACTATAATGGGGGAAAGGTAGAGAGAGGGCAGCCCCCATGGGTGGGGATGAAGAGAGACAGAAGTGGAGGTGAGAGTTTCAGGTCCATAAGGTGATGAGGAAATAGACAGGCAAAAGATTTGAACAGACATTTCACCCAAAAGCCATTCAGGTGGCAAATAGCCCGTGTATGTGTGTGCTCCATTCCTTCTGTTGTGTCCGATTCTTTGCGACCCCATGGACTGTAGCCCGCCAGGCTCCTCTGTCCATGACATTCTCCAGGCAAGAATGCTGGAGTGGATTGCCATGCCCTCCTCCAGGGCATCTTCCCAAGCCAGGGATCAAATCCATGTCTCCTGCATTGCAGGCAGACTCTTTACTGCTAAGCCACCAGGGAAGCCCGCTAATAAACATGATTGTTGAAACATGCTCAAAGTCATTAGTCATTAGAGATGGGCAAATTAAAATCACAATGAGAATTACTACACACTTTTAGAATGGTTTTAAAAAGAACAAGAAAAAAACTGACACCTTTATATGCTGATAAGGATGAACTCTTATACTTCACTGGTAGAAATTCACAATGGTGCAGCCACTTTGGAAGACAGTTTGCCAGTTTCTTATGAAGTTAAATATATACTTATGATACAACCCAGCAACCCCACTCCTAGATATTCACTCATGATGAAACCTTAATGCTTCCACAAAACCTATGCATGGATATTTACATAGCAGTTTTACTCATAATTTCCCTAAACGAAACATCTGATGTTCTTCAACTGGTGAATAGATAAACGAACTGTGATGTATCCATATGTGGAATACTACTCAGTAGTTAAAAGGAACAAACTTGTGGGCCATATAAGAACACGGATGAATCTTTTTATTATTTTTATTGGAATATAATAGCTTTACCACTTTGTTAGTTTCTGCTGTACAGCAAAGTGAATCAGCCATATGTATACATATATCCCCTCCCTCTTGAACCTCTCTCCCACCCAATCCACCTAGGTCAACACATGGGCATCCCAGGTGGACCTAGGCATCCCATTGATTTCAGGAGTGGGGCAGTGATGATACAACACGAGCCTGAAGCATCTCGTAGGGCTATAAAATAAGAAAGTGCTCAAACACCAGGGTTGGGGGCTTGTTGAAACCTGAAAGTGCTTCCAACAACCAAAGCTGAAGCAATTTGAACAACAAAATAAATAACAATAACATGGGATTACAATGCAAAGAACAAAGTAAATATCCATGAGTTTACAGTGTTGTAAATGAATAAAGGAAAGAGAAAGGGCAACTTTTCCTTCCAGAATTTAAATTTATAAATTCAAAATTTTTCCTGCCTTTGAATCTGTAAGTTTTATTTTTAAAACTTAGTCAGAAACATGTATACACTTCAGTAAGATATTCAGTTCAGTTCAGTCAGTTCAGTTCAGTCACTCAGTCATGTCTGACTCTGTGATCCCATGAACCGCAGCACGCCAAGTCTCCCTGTCCACCACCAACTCCAGGAGTCCACCCAAATCCATGTCCATTGAGTTGGTGATGCCATCCAACCATCTCATCCTCTGTCATCCCCTTCTCCTCCTGCCCTCAATCTTTCCCAGCATTGGGGTCTTTTCAAATGAGTCAGCTTTTCACATCAGGTGGCCAAAGTATTGGAGTTTCAGCTTCAGCATCAGTCCTTCCAAATTAGAACCATATAAATTTTACAGGTTGATCACCAATAGAGAAATGACTATTAAGAGAGCATTTTTATAAAGCTGAGATTTTTATAATTCTAGAAGCAAGTATAATTTCCTTATCAAGTATCCAAATGTTTCAAATGTCAAGGGCTTGAAGCAATGATCTGCTGGAAATTTTATAATTAAAGATAAACCACTAATGAAGAGAGGTAGCTTCTAATGATAAATACTTAATTTTTGTTGTTAAACTAATGTTTGTTTTTATTTGCTTACAGATTTTATTAGTTCGAAGCCAATTTTGTTTGTTGAAAATTATTTATCAGAGAGAGACTCATAGACTTAGAAAAACTTATGGTGGTTGTGTGGAAAGGATAGTTATGGAGTTTGGGAAGGTCATGTACACACTGCTGTATTTAAAATGGGTAACCACCAAGAACCTACTGTGGGGCACAGGGAACTCTGCTCAATGTTATGTGGCAGCCTGGAGGGAAGTGGGGTTTGGGGAAGAAGGGATACAGGCATACGTATGGCCGAGTCCCTTCATTGTTCACCTGAAACTGTCACAACGTTGTTAATGGGCTATACCTCAATACAAAATTAAAAATTCAAAGAAAAATTATCATTTTGAAGTCTTAAAAATATCATTTTGTCAGTTTTAGATTTTCACTTTCCTGGTTAAGACTACTTCAGATAGGATCATTTGAACACCACAGAAATAACTGCAACAGGCACAAACCACTTATGGATGCTAAAATTAGTGAGTGAAAGTTTGAGGAGAAACAGATAGTAGAGAACCCTGGCAGACAAATGATAAGGGGTAACATCACTGGGAATTAAGACATACCAATAATATCTAGTCCCTGGCATGGTACAATGAGAAGGGCACATCTCGTAGTGTGTTCTTCCCTAAAATTCATAACCTTAAGCTGCTCAGGAAGCATCAGAAAAACCCCAATTAAAGGACATTTTACAACATACTTGACTAGTATAGCTCAAAACTGTTAGGATCACAAAAGATAAGGAAACATCAAGAAATTGTGAAGACTGGAAGAGACTAAGGATCCACTAAGAAATGTGATGTGACCTCCTAGACTAGAAAAAGATGTAAATGGAAAAATTGGGGAAATTGGATTCAAGTCTGTGTGTTAGTCACTCAGTCCCGTCCAACTCTGTGGTCCCACGAACACCTCTGTCCATGGGATTTTCCAGGCAAGGTTACTGGAGTGGGTTGCCATTCCCTTCTTTAGGGGATATTCCTGATCCAGGGATTGAACCCAGGTCTCCTGCATGGCAGGTAGATGCTTTACCACCTGAGCCACTTGGGGATAAAGTCTACAGCTACGTTAAGAGTATTATATCAATGTTTAGACAACATTGTTAGTCACATCTTGATTATGTAACGCGTTAATATTAGAGGAAGCGAATTGAAGTTTATATAGGAACTTGCTGGATGGACTTTTGGCAACATTTTTTGTCAGTCTAAAATTATACAGAAAGAATACCTTTGTAAAAGATGAGAATCTTGGAAGTATTCCTCTGGTTGATTCCTCAGTCCAGTCACAACACCTAAATTACATTCCACATGTTATGCACTAGCCCTGAAAATGCACAAATCTTCTAGAAATGGCTACCAAAGGTCCATGGAGATAGCTAAGTGACTCTGGGGATAACCCTGTGCACCGTATATTCTTTGGTGTCAATTACTCCTAAGGAGTTGAATGTTCCATCTTACTGCTTATAGATCTATAAAGCATACCATAATTTTCCTATAAACTGAGAGCTCGATATAACCTCAAAAAGAGGACGTGGCACCAAAGGTGTGGACAGACTCATTCTGAGTGAAAATGAAAAGAGATGGACAACGTGGTTCTTTTTCCTGGTAAACCCACTTCCCCTCCTCCTCCTGCAGTTTTCATCAGGTTTTCACGTGGTCCACCAGAAATATGCAACGTTGCAAGAGGACACACGGAAGAGGGGACCTGGAACTAGCAGACAAGCAGGGCAGGAGGGCAGGGGCAGAGGAGCGGAAGACTGGGGAGAACAGCCCTCTTCTCAGTTCGCTTTGCTGAGCATCTATCTCTCCAGACACTGCACAGGGAGCTCTATGCCCATTTCACCCTTATTCTTCACTGTGGGGACTTACCCGGTGGTCCAGTGGCTAAGACTCCTTGTCCCCAATGCAGCAGGTTTGGGTTCAACCCCTGGTCGGGGAACTAAGATCCCATGTGCCATATGGTATGGCCTAAAAATAAAGTAAAATAAAAATGTTCCTCATAACAGCCCAGGAGGGGCTGTTGATATTGTCCCAGTTTGGTAGATAAGAAACTGCTTCCCGGGTGGGGCTAGTGGTAAAGAACCTGTCTGCCAATTTCAGGAGACTTGAGGCTTGGGCTCGATCCCTGGGTCTGGAAGATCCCCTGGAATAGAGCATGGCAACCCACTCCAGTATTCTTGCCTGAGAAATGCTGTGGACAGAGGAGCCTGGCAGGCTAGAGTCCATAGAGTTGCAAAGAATAGGACACGACTGAAGCGACTTAGCACTCAGAAGAGCTAAGTGACTTGCCCAGGGCCACACAGCTATGAGCAACAGAGCCAGGTCTTAAAACCAAACAGTGTCAAGCCACAATGAACACCATCCCCACTTTTCCTCAAGTCCTGCGAGAGGTCCTGGAGATTAAATAACCTAAGGCCAGAAACTAGAAAGTAATTCTAGAAGCTGAGTGAGTGTCTGGCCCATTAGGCTCAGAAGTAAGGCAAGGATCAGAAGTCAGATGAGACAGGAAGAGGCAAGGCTGGCCGAGGTCCTGGAGCTCAGAGGTCAAGAGAACGACTCCGGGGCTTCCCTGGTGGTCCAGTGGCTAAGACTCTGCACTTCCAGTACAGGGATCCTGGGTTCTATCCTGACCAGGGAACTAGATCCTGCATGTTGCAACTAAGAGTTCGCATGCCACAACTAAGACCTAGTGCAGCCAAACAAACAAATACTTTAAAATTTAAAAAAACATGAGAGAGAGAGAGAATGACTCCAGTGGCAGGGTGCAAGAATGGGTCTTCTCTACAGGGAGGGAAGATGTGCTCCAGAGACTTTTTTCCTGCTGGCATCAGACTCTGCTTGTAGGTGCAAGTGTGAACTATGCTCACACTGTAGATGTGTAAGGAAGGAGGCAGGAAGGCAGATGGTCAGCAGCATAGGGCTACACTTATGTTGACATGATGGAGCTCAGGGACTGAGATTTCCAGCTGTGTGACATGGGCCAACTTCCTTACCTCTCTCAGCCTCAGATTTCCCGTCTGTAACACCAGGATCATAACTGTGAACCAGACCGTCACTCCTCCACCCCAAACTGACTTTAGATGTCTGATCACACCCAGAAAAAAATCTCTAAAACTCTAAGACCCCCATATGACCGGCCCCTGGGTCCTTCCCACCCTCTCATCCTACTTCTTGCTCATGTTGTTCCAGCCATGCCAGCTTCCTTGCTTTTCCTCCTACCCTTGGTAGGCATTCTTGGAAGTCTCACCTTGGTAGACAGGTTAGAAGACTACTATTCAGGTGGTCTTGTGCAGGAGACTAATGGACATGGGTTTGATCCCTGGGTTCAGAAGATCCCCTGGAGGAGGGCATGGCAACCCACCCCAGGATTGTTGCCTGGAGAATCCCATGGACAGAGGAGCTGTGGGCTGTGGTCCATGAAATCACAAAGATAGGACACTACTGAAGCAGCTTAGCATGCACAGCATGCACGCAGGCCATAGGTGTTACCTCTGCGAGGAAGGCATGGTTCATTTCTTCATTCATCCAGGATCAGTTCAGAGGGTCCTTCCCAGCCCACCTTTACCCATCATTCTGCTGTCTCCCCTTCCTCTACTTTATACTCATCTCTTCATTTGGTACAGCAAGCTACTTAACTAGTCCACAAATGAAATGCAATCATTTATATCAGGACTGAGATATGGAAGTGAATTTACATAACTGAGCTTAAAGCAGGGGGTGGGAGAAAGAATAATTGAGACAGCTACCTGGTGAGTTCCCTGGTGGTTCAGAGGTTAAGTATCCACTTGCCAGTGGAGGGGGCACGGGTTGGATCCTTGGTCTGAGAAGATCCCCGTGGCTCAGGTCAGCTAAGCCTGTGAGCCACAACGACTGAGTCTGCACGCCTAGAGCCTGTGCTCCTCCACAAGAGACTCCACCGCGGTGAGACGCCCATACACCGCTGCATGACAAAGAGAAAACCCCTGGTCCTTACACTAAGATCCCGCGTGCCTGGGAGCAGCGAGCCTCATGGACCGCAGCTTCTGAGCTCCTGTGCTCGGAAGCCTGATCAGCACAACTGGTGAGAAGCCCTCGAAGACCCAACACAACCAAATAAATAAATACGTGCAAAGAAAAGATAAATAAAAAAGGACAATATTCTCTTAAAAAGAAAGTTACCTACTGCTAATTGGATGTTCTTTATAAAAGTAAAGAATTGTAAGCAACCTAACTGTTCACCAACTGGGTCCTGATTAAATAAACTGGAGTATATTCATACCTTGTGACACATGGCACCATCATGGGAAAATCTGCAAAATAAGTAGTTTAGTGAAAAGGGCAAGTTACAAAACAAAACATGGTGTGATACAATTTATGTCGGAAAAAGAATTCTGTATATGTGCATATAAATGTAAATTAAAAGCATTAATTGGATATACAGAGACACACATATATACAACTGGGTTTTTTTTTTCTTGAAAGAATATATATATTTTTCATACACTTTATTTTAATTTCTGTCGGATAACTACCCCAAACTGAAACCGTAGATTTCGAAACCTGGAGAGAGGAGGTGTCAGTGGACACAGTGAGAGCTGAAGACACTGTCCTCAATCAGAATCTCTCCCTCCTGCCCGGGAAGGTAAGCTTGTCACCAGTGACCCCACAGTAATGTAATCCTAGGGAGGAACCTGAGTGTTTACCTGCCAGTCACCTTTGTTCCTAAATTGGGGATGAGTGGTCTTCTCTCCTGTTGGAAATATTTTCAGGAGAGAAGCTGAGGGTCCATTTGGGAGGGCAGGCTGGAATTCACCCACCATCCCCCCCCCCCACTTGTCTAATCCAGGTCACTCTGCCTGGATTTCAGTGTGTTCAGTCACACTGAAGCCTCGAGAAGGGACATCTAATCAAGACTTTTCAAAAGAAGCATTCATAAACAATTGAGAAAGATATCTCCTTAAGTTACTGTTTGGTCTTCTGTGTTTTAGGTAAAGCTGTCTTGATTCATCTTTCCTCCTAACACACATCTATTGACTCTCAAGCTGTTTCTCCTCAAAGCAAAAGTTTGTCAGTTGTATTGTGTGAAGTTGGTGCAAGTCTCTGAGCCCTGGAGGCCGACTGTGCCCAGAGTCTCCTGGACAACTGTGAATAGAGCTGTTTTCTTCTCCAGCCTTCAGTTCTTTTCTGTTATACAGAAGAGTTGTACTGGGTGATTTCCAGCATCTCTGTAAGAGCTGACATTTATATTCCAGCCTATGAACCTTTGAGTGAACATATACCCACTGCCAGACTGTGTGGGACACCATGAACCCATAAGTTTATAGAGTAAATGAAGTTTAAACTCTTTTTCTTTTGACTGCTCCCCTCAAGAATATGCCTGCGATGTAGGAGACCTGGGTTCGATCCCTGGGTTGGGAATATCCCCAGGAGAAGAGAATGGCAACTCACTCCTGTATTCTTGCCTGGAGAATTCCATGGACAGAGGAGGCTGGTGGGCAACACTCCATGGGGTCACAAAGAGTCAGACATGACTAAGCACACACACACTCATACATATTGGTGTATAAATGACATCACCAGCTGAGAGACAGGCCAATGTGATTAGAGAAAAGGCTAGCTGCCTGATGGACTTTGCGGGCCGTCTCCAAGGCTCTCTTGAAGCCCACGGCTCTCTGATGGCTTTGAATTGCCTCCTCCTCCTAGAAGTTCTCCCAGATTGACTGAGAGTTTCCTAAGGTGCAGGAAGTGAGAAAAAGAACACTTGCCATCCTCTGAGTTGGCTATACCCCTCCACAGAATGTTCTCTAATAAGAGAGGCAGTTTTAACCCACCCTGAAATAGAGCCCTTTATTTTTAAATTACGGTTGGGAGGTGAAGGAATGCTACTGCAAAGATGCAATGAAGGTTTTTCTGGGTCTATTTTAACAAGTAAAAGTTACTCGTTTAAAGGCAGTACACTGCATTTTTACTTGAAAGTTATTTTGTTAGATTTAAGTAGGTTAAACTAATTTGTCTGTATTTTGTTCATCCTTTAGTTGGTTTAATAAGTTCTCTCTTCAAAGACAACACAAAGATAAATTTCAGTCAACTTAAATTTTTTTTTAATTGAAGTATAATAGGAAAAGGAGTACGTCAAGGCTGTATATTGTCACCCTGCTTATTTAACTTCTATGCAGAGTACATCATGAGAAACGCTGAGCTGGAGGAAGCACAAGCTGGAATCAAGATTGCCGGGAGAAATATCAATAACCTCAGAAATGCAGATGACGCCACCCTTATGGTAGAAAGTGAAAAAGAGCTAAAGAGCCTCTTGATGAAAGCGAAAGAGGAGAGTGAAAAAGTTGGCTTAAAGCTCAACATTCAGAAAACTAAGATCATGGCATCCGGTCCCATCACTTCATGGGAAATAGATGGGGAAACAGTGGAAACAGTGTCAGACTTTATTTTTGGAGGGCTCCAAAATCACTGCAGATGGTGATTGCAGCCATGAAATTAAAAGATGCTTACTCCTTGGAAGGAAAGTTATGACCAACCTAGACAGCATATTAAAAAGCAGAGACATTACTTTGCCAACAAAGGTCTGTCTAATTGAGACTATGGTTTTTCCAGTGGTCATGTATGGATGTGAGAGTTGGACTGTGAAGAAAGCTGAATGCCGAAGAATTGATGCTTTTGAACTGTGGTGTTGGAGAAGACTCTTGAGAGTCCGTTGGACTGCAAGGAGATCCAACCAGTCCATTCTAAAGATCAGTCCTGGGTGTTCATTGGAAGCACTGATGTTGAAGCTGAAACTCCAGTACTTTGGCCACCTGATGCGAAGAGCTGACTCATTGGGAAAGACCCTGATGCTGGGAAAGATTGAGGGCAGGAGGAGAAGGGGACGACAGAGCATGAGATGGTTGGATGGCATCACTGACTCAGTGGACATGAGTTTGGGTAGACTCCGGGAGTTGGTGATGGACAGGGAGGCCTGGTGTGCTGCAATTCATGGGGTTGCAAAGAGTCGGACATGACTGAGTGACTGAACTGAACTGATAGTTGGTTTACAATGCTATGATAGTTTCTGGTATATGATAAAATGATTCATATGTATCAATCTATATATTCTTTACATATATACAAATAGTATATCCCTTTTCAAATTTTTTTCCTTTGTAGGTTATTACTGGATGTGGAATATAGTTCCCTGTGCTATATAGTAGGTCCTTTGGTTATCTATTTTATATACAGTAGTGTGTATATTTTAATTCCTTAAGTGAAGTGAAATCCCTCAGTCATGTCTGACTCTTTGCGACTCCATGGGCTGTAGCCTACCAGGCTTCTCTGTCCATGGGATTTTCAGGCAAGAACACTGAAGTAGGTTGCCATTTCCTTCTCCAGGGCATCTTCCCGACCCAAGGATTGAACCGAAGTCTCCCTCATTGCAGGCAGACAGAAACTTTACTGACTGGACCACCAGGGATGCCCGTAAACATTGAAGTTTGTGGAGAAAGAGCAACAACCTTGAATACACATCAACATGATATGTATTCTATTAGTGTGCGTGTGTTACTTTCTCAGTCATGTCCGACTTTTTGCATCCCCATGGACTGTAGCCTCTCAGGCTCCTCTGTCTACGGGATTCTCCAGGCAAGAACACTGGAATGGACTGCCATTCCTTTCTTCAGAGGATCTTCCCGACCCAGGGATCAAACCCTGGTCTCATGCATTGCAGACAGATTCTTTACCATTTGAGCTACAGGGAAGTCTCTTTAATCCCCTACTCCTAATTTATTCCTTCTTCTTTCCCCCTCTGGTAACCATAAAATTGTTTTCTATGTCTGTGAGTCTACTTCTATTTTATAAATAAGTTCATTTGTGTCACTTTTTTAGATTCCACACACAAGTGATAACACGTGATATTTGTCCTTGTCTAATAATACTTCATTTATGGCCCCCTGGTGGCTCAGAGGTTAAAGTGTCTGCCTCCAGTGCGGGAGACCCGGGTTCGATCCCTGGGTCAGGAAGGTCCTCTGGAGAAGGAAATGGCAATCCACTCCAGTATTCTTGCCTGGAGAATCCCATGGACGGAGAAGCCTAGTAGGTTACAGTCCATGGGGTCGCAAAGAGTTGGACACAACTGAGCGACTTTACCTTCACCTTCAATACTTCATTTAGTATGATAATCTCCAGATCCATCCATTTTGCTGCAAATTTCATCCTTATTGAGTACTGTTCCATTGCATAGATGAGAAATTAAAAGATGCTTACTCCTTGGAAGGAAAGTTATGACCAACCTAGACAGCATATTAAAAAGCAGAGACATTACTTTGCCAACAAAGGTCTGTCTAATTGAGACTATGGTTTTTCCAGTGGTCATGTATGGATGTGAGAGTTGGACTGTGAAGAAAGCTGAATGCCGAAGAATTGATGCTTTTGAACTGTGGTGTTGGAGAAGACTCTTGAGAGTCCGTTGACTGCAAGGAGATCCAACCAGTCCATTCTAAAGATCAGTCCTGGGTGTTCATTGGAAGCACTGATGTTGAAGCTGAAACTCCAGTACTTTGGCCACCTGATGCGAAGAGCTGACTCATTGGGAAAGACCCTGATGCTGGGAAAGATTGAGGGCAGGAGGAGAAGGGGACGACAGAGCATGAGATGGTTGGATGGCATCACTGACTCAGTGGACATGAGTTTGGGTAGACTCCGGGAGTTGGTGATGGACAGGGAGGCCTGGTGTGCTGCAATTCATGGGGTTGCAAAGAGTCGGACATGACTGAGTGACTGAACTGAACTGATAGTTGGTTTACAATGCTATGATAGTTTCTGGTATATGATAAAATGATTCATATGTATCAATCTATATATTCTTTACATATATACAAATAGTATATCCCTTTTCAAATTTTTTTCCTTTGTAGGTTATTACTGGATGTGGAATATAGTTCCCTGTGCTATATAGTAGGTCCTTTGGTTATCTATTTTATATACAGTAGTGTGTATATTTTAATTCCTTAAGTGAAGTGAAATCCCTCAGTCATGTCTGACTCTTTGCGACTCCATGGGCTGTAGCCTACCAGGCTTCTCTGTCCATGGGATTTTCAGGCAAGAACACTGAAGTAGGTTGCCATTTCCTTCTCCAGGGCATCTTCCCGACCCAAGGATTGAACCGAAGTCTCCCTCATTGCAGGCAGACAGAAACTTTACTGACTGGACCACCAGGGATGCCCGTAAACATTGAAGTTTGTGGAGAAAGAGCAACAACCTTGAATACACATCAACATGATATGTATTCTATTAGTGTGCGTGTGTTACTTTCTCAGTCATGTCCGACTTTTTGCATCCCCATGGACTGTAGCCTCTCAGGCTCCTCTGTCTACGGGATTCTCCAGGCAAGAACACTGGAATGGACTGCCATTCCTTTCTTCAGAGGATCTTCCCGACCCAGGGATCAAACCCTGGTCTCATGCATTGCAGACAGATTCTTTACCATTTGAGTACAGGGAAGTCTCTTTAATCCCCTACTCCTAATTTATTCCTTCTTCTTTCCCCCTCTGGTAACCATAAAATTGTTTTCTATGTCTGTGAGTCTACTTCTATTTTATAAATAAGTTCATTTGTGTCACTTTTTTAGATTCCACACACAAGTGATAACACGTGATATTTGTCCTTGTCTAATAATACTTCATTTATGGCCCCCTGGTGGCTCAGAGGTTAAAGTGTCTGCCTCCAGTGCGGGAGACCCGGGTTCGATCCCTGGGTCAGGAAGGTCCTCTGGAGAAGGAAATGGCAATCCACTCCAGTATTCTTGCCTGGAGAATCCCATGGACGGAGAAGCCTAGTAGGTTACAGTCCATGGGGTCGCAAAGAGTTGGACACAACTGAGCGACTTTACCTTCACCTTCAATACTTCATTTAGTATGATAATCTCCAGATCCATCCATTTTGCTGCAAATTTCATCCTTATTGAGTACTGTTCCATTGCATAGATGCACCCATCTTCTTTATCCATTCATTTGTTGAGCGACACCTAGGTTGCTTCCATGTCTTGGCTGTGGTAAACAGTTCTGCCAATTTTAATGATCACAAACCCTTAAATTCAGTCATTCAAATAAACTGTTAAAATCATTATTAGCTTTCACATCTGATTCTTCCAGAAGCTCCTACTGATTTATGACATCAGTCTGTGTCAACTCATATTTTACTGGAAACTCTCTGATTTCAATTTCTTTTCTTTTCCTGCTAGTCCTTGTTCTTGCTATATTTTCTAGTTTTAACTCCTAATATTTCATGGGCAAGTGGCACCAAGCTTCTATGCTCCTGGTATTTTTGAAACATCGAGTCCCCACTCCTCACTACACTTGTGTGCCCCCAGAAAATCAAGACACATGAAGAAAGATCAAATGTAGTTTGATCTCTTTTGAATGCCTCTTTGGCTCATGGTCAAAGTGAGAAAGAACTGAGCAACAAAGTAGTACAGCCTAGAGGGGGGACAAGATTGACCGATGGTCACTAGAGCAGCCTACGCTTTTTTTTTTTTTTTTTGCTGAGTTGTGGCATGTGAGATCTTAGTTCCCTGACCAGGGATTGAACGCATGCCCCCTTCAGTACTGCAGAGTGCCAACAACTGGACCATCAGGAAAGTTCCAGACCTGTGCTTTAAGGACATGGGACACCTTCCCAAGTCTCACTTTCCCATTGGTCAAAAAAAGGCTATTGACGCTGACTGGTCACCTTGTTTTCAGTTCTGACTTTCCACTGTGTTGCAAGAGGCAGCATTTGGAAGTAGTTGGTATGATTTATAAGCCGTTTTAGGTCAATCAGAAAGAGATCATGTAAATCTTGAGAAGTACAACGACCAGGGTGCCCATGAGACTCTTGTAATCACGTCTTTTCCTGGAGATATTAGGAAATTGTGGTTGGAAATCAAAAAGCCCTAAGTTGCGTTCCTGCTCTCATTGATTTGCCAAAGAAAAAAGCTGTCAGTGTTTTCATTTTCAAAAAAGAGTATAAACAGCATGTTTTGAAGTGAAAGAAAACAAACAACAAAAAAATGTTTATTAACATTAAAAAAATTTTCAGTCCCATGATTGTTCCAGAACACAAAAGCCTTCTCTGTTTTTGTTACTAAGTGGCCTGTGATTTAAAGCTGCTGACAACACCAGCCGCTCACAATGCCCGGGTCCCCCTTTTCTTCCCTCTGCAGCCCTAGCAGACACTCATTTGTATGTATGGGTTCAGCCTGTCTGCAGCGTCTGGCCAAAGGGACAGATACTAATGGCATATGTTAATTACTATCCAACAACTTCCTTTCATTAGCGTGTTTATTAACATTCTCACTTCTGCCCATTGAACCAGCTGGCACGAGGCTACGCTGGCAGCCCCAAGTTCACGGGCTGGTTTCATTCGGGGCTTATAAAATAGAATAGATGTTTCCTTTTGGATAACAAAACCTTTCCTGTTCCTTTCTCAGTCGAGAGCTCTCTGAGATGACACCAAAATAGCAACTTGGGGGGAAAATGTCTTGTTGTTGCGGCCCATCTCAGAGTTGTTCTAGATAAATTTTGCTGCTATAATTTGATAGGTATCCATCTGTTTAGACATCTTTGTTTTTTTAAAGCATCATTAATGGTCACCAAATAACCCTCATTCCAATCGTGGACACTAAGAAGGTATGAAATAAGTTATGTATGAGTGACAGTATGAACTATTTTAGGAGGAGTACTCAACTTCTCTAAATACATTTCTAGGCTACATTTCTCAATAGCATGACCAGATACAGTTCACTAAAATTTAGGTGGTTGGGGAGTATAGACAAAGTAAAATAGCTGAGGAAATGATCTGAAAAGCCAAAACTTTGGATAGAATGATGAACAATGAAGGGACATATCTATTTTTTCTTTTTTTAAATAAATTTTTTTAAATACTGATGTTTTGTGTTGGAGTATAGCTGATTAACAATGTTGTGGTAGTTTCAGGTGGAGGGATTCTGCCATACATATACACATATCCATTCTCCCCCAGACTCCCCTCCCATTCACATGTCATTGAGCAGAGTTCCACGTGCTATACAGTAGGTCCTTGTTGGTTATCTGTTTTAAATATAGTGGCGTGTACATGTCCATGAAGGGACATATTTTTATATTGAGCAGTGACAACACCATTCACCGTGAAGAACTCTATATCTTGGATTTCCTTTGCAGTCCAATGGTTAAGACTTTGCCTTCCAGCGCAGGAGATACCTGTTTAACCCCTGATCAGGGAACCGAGATCCCACATGCTGCAGGGTGTGGCCAAAAAATAATGAATAAATAAGCAAACACAACATTGTAAATCAATTTTACTTCAATTTTTTAAAATCTTTTAAAAAAAACTCTAGATCTTTCTGTTTCGCAGGGTTGCTCATGTCCGTTTAAGGTGACCTGAGGTGGGAAGTGGACTAGTCCCCGTGAGGATGACAAAGCAAGAATGACACGGGAAACAAGCATTTTCCAGTGTTTTCACCCAGTGAGACCCCCACGCCCACCCCCCAACCAACGATCACTTATAGAAGATCAAGTATAGAAAAAAGAGCAGAAAGCTAAAGAGAAAGTTCTCGGTCACTTTGTAGGGAAATTACAGTAGATTCTACTTTCAAGGGGATCAGAAGTTTTGTTGACATCTGATCAGGCCATATATGTTAGACTAATGGGCTTTTTTGCTTTTGTATTAGAGCATAGCTTTTGAATATCACACAAAGAACAGGGGTTTTGCCAAGGAGTTTCACAGCTGTAAAAGATATGAGCTTCTGTAACTTATTTTTTATAAGCTTTTTTTTGATGTGGAGCATTTTAAAAATCTTTATTGAATTTGTTACAATATTGTTTCTGTTTTTATGTTCTGTTTTTTAATGGAGTCTTGGCTCCTTGACCAGGGATCAAATCCTTATCTCCTGGGTTGGAAGGCAAAGTCTTTACCACTGGACTCTCAGGGAAGTCCCTATAATTTCTTTTTTGAAATTTATGTATTTATTTTTGGCTACACTGGGTCTTCATTGCTGCGTGAGCTTTCTCGAGTTGTGGCAAGCAGGGGCTGCTCTCGAGTTGCGACGACTGGACTTTTCGTTGTGGTGGCTTCGGTAGTTGCGACAGGCAGGCTTAGTTGCCCGTGGCATGTGGGATCTTCTGAGAGCAGGGGCTGGGAATTCCCTGGCTTCCCAGTGGTTAGGACGCTGTGCTCTCACTGCAGAGGGCCCAGGTTTGATCCTTGCTTAGGGAACTAAGAGCCTGCAAGCTGCTCGGTGCACCTAATAAGTAAATAAACCAGTAAGTAGACCAGAGCAGGGATTGAACCTGTGTCCCTGCATTGGCAGGTGCATTCTCAACCCCTGGACCACCAGGGGGGGCCCCTATAACTTCTTTTTCAATTAAAGGGAGAGCAAGGCTCCTTCCTCCTCTGCCCCCTCACATCCCAGTCACCAGACCAATCAGCTCCTGAGGTTATGTGTCCTGAGGCTAAGACCATGCTTACTCACTCTGCACGGGTCCAGTGTCAAGGAGCTCTGGGAAGCAAAGTCTTTGGCATTTGCTGGGGGGTTAGGGGGAACAATAATGGAGTGCCAACCACCATGAGAAGGATTCTTTAGTGAGAGGCGTTCATTTCATCAGCAAATATTTGTTATCTACAAACAAGGCTGCTATTTAGCTGTTCAGCATCAGGATGGCCACACATACCAGTTTTCAAAATATCAAAATACTTCCATACTGACTGGTAAAATGTCACTACCCTAAACCTCTCCAGTGTCCCCCTCTGCCCCAGACATGCCAAGACCCCTATACTTCCTGAATTCCCTAAGACCAAGCACCCCCAGGATTCTGGACCTGGGATTCATACCTCATAGACCAAGGATCTATGAAATTCACACCTGGCCCCACAGGGACCTTCAGGACTCTGCTCCAGCATCAAGACTCATATTATGTGGAAAGGACTGTGCCACGGACATGGGTGTAAATATTTAGACTATCACCCCTGCCTATAATATCCCAGGGCTTCCTTGGTGGGTCAGATGGTAAAGAATCTGCCTGCAATGCAGGAGACCCAGGTTGGATCCCTGGGTCGGGAAGATCCCCTGGAGAAGAAATGGCTACCCTCTCCAGTATTCATGCCTGGAGAATCCCATGGACAGAGGAGCCTGGTGGGCTATAGTCCCTGGGGTTGCAAAGAGTGGGACACGACTGAGTGACCAACACTTTCACTTTTCACCATAATGTCCCAGCACTGACCTGCGTATAGAGGATACAACAGAACACAATATTGATCTCTGTCTGCCAGGATCACCTGGCGGAGATTATCATGAAAAAGGTTCTAGGGACTTTCCTAGTGGTCTAGTAGTTAAGAATCTGCCTTTCAACTCAGGGGACACAGGTTTGATCCCTGGTCAGACGAGTAAGATCCCAAATGCCTTGGGGCAATTAAGTGTGTGTACTACAACTACTGAGATTTTGAGCTCTGGAGTCCCCGTGCCACAAGTAGAGGGATGCTCACGCATTGCAGTAAAAGATCCCTTGTGCTGCAGCTAAGACCTGAAGCAGCTAAATATGTATATGTATCTATATTTTTAAGTTCTCTGTAAGCAACAGGAATTTTGAGGTGGTGTTGCTTTGGTGCATTGATTTGCAGTCTTATTAACCAGCGAGAGTGGATCTCAGGGACAGATACACATAAGTCAAATCTTTGAGAGACAGCCATATGAACCCAAGTCACAATTTATTACTTTGCAGTGAGAAACAAGCACATCTAAGCAGAGTGGACATTTGTGTCACCTTGACTAACACGTTCTCTCCCAGCAGGAAACTAAATAGGAAGGCAAGTGGTAATGAGAGCTCAGCTTGAGTACACAGCCTGAGCAGGGATATTAGAGGGACGGTTGTCATGTCAAAGGTGTCAAATGTTCTTAAGCCCATGCTCTCACTCACACTTTGGAGATGGACCTGCCAAACAGAAAGGACTGGATGTTCCTGTCAGCTCACCCGTGCCCTCTCCCCTTGGCGAGTCCGTCCCTCTGACTCCCAGGTTCTCTCTCCATGCAGACAGCCCCCTCTGGTTGACACCTTCTATCTTTAGATTTGTTAATACCGCCCAGAAAGCTCCAGCCAGACTCTGCTGCTTTCCTGGCCCTGGCTTGGAAGACATTCTACCTTTTGGGTGCCCTACACAGATTCTTAGTGTTTGGGTTGGATTGTTATCATTTAATTTATTGGTTCTCAGATTTGGCTTTGGAAGCATCTGGGAAATCTGAAAAATACTGGTGCCTGGTTGCCTCTCCCAAAATTCTAATTTAGTGGATACAGGATGCAATCCAGGTATTGTTTATTTTGTTGTTTCTTTTCTTCAATTTTTCTGCTAAGTCACTTCAGTCGTGTCCGACTCTGTGTGACCCCATAGACAGAAGCCCACCAGGCTCCCTCCATCCCTGGGACTCTCCAGGCAAGAACACTGGAGTGGGTTGCCATTTCCTTCTCCAATGCATGAAAGTGAAAGGTGAAAGTGAAGTCGCTCAGTCGTGTCCGACGCTTAGCGACCCCATGGACTGCAGCCTACCAGGCTCCTCCACCCATGGGATTTTCCAGGCAAGAGTACTGGAGTGGGGTGCATTGCCTATTGCTTTACAATGTTGTGTTGGTTTCTTCCAGATATCAATATGAATTAGCCATAGGTATACACATGTCCCCTCCCTCCTGAACCTCCTTCCCACCCCCAACCCCATCCCACCCCTCTAGGTTCCCACAGAGCACCAGCCTGAGCCCTCTGCGCTATACAGCAGCTTCCCACTAGCTCTCTGTTTTACACATGGTAATGTACATGTTTCAGTTCTACTGTTTTGATTCATCCCCCACCCCCAGCTCCCTCCCCCACTGGGCCCACAATTCTGTTCTCTGTGTCTGCTCTGTAAACAGGATCATCAGTACCATTTTTCTAGATTCCATATATATGCATTGAGTGATAGTTGCTCAGTCACGCCTGACTCTTTGCAACCCCATGGAGCCCTGCCAGGCTCCTCTGTCCATGGTGTTCTCCAAGTAAGAACACTGGAGTGGGCTGCCATTTCCTTTCCCAGGGAATCTTCCCTACCCAGTGATCAAACAAGGGTCTCCTGCATTGCAGGTGATTCTTTACCAACTGAGCTACAAGGGAAGCCCGAACATTGGGGTACATGTGTCTTTTTCAGTTATGGGCAATGGGTTTTGTTAAACCTCCCTAAGCTATGCAACCGAATCTGCGGCTCCTAAAGAGTTGAAATTCAAAGAAAAGAGCTTTGAATTTGAGCCGAATTTGAGAATCTCTGATTTCACTCAGAGTTGGAGGCTGCCTCAAACTGCACTAGCTTTTAATGCCTCTCTGTGCTGTTCCCAGCCCGGGATGATGATTTATCTGGTCTGAAGTGGGGTGGGACATGGGCATTTTTACAAAGCTCCCCAGATGATTCCGTTGTGCAGTAAAGAGTTGAGATATTCAATGGTCTAAGCATTCACTTGACTGAGTTTTTGTTATCAATTATCCTTGGACAAGGCATTGTACAGAAGGGAACATAGAAGAAAAATTGAAGGAAAGGTCCATAGGGGTGAAGTTTCCCAGAGAAAGAGCGGGAGCCTAAACACAAGAGCAAGCCCCGTGCATCAGTAGGGGAACCATGTGGGCGAGATGGATTGGGATGTACAATCTTCGAGCCATTGTCTACCACATCTTAGAGTAACTTCAATAGAAGCCAAAGAAGTCAGTGAGCATGGATTGGTCTGTTGCATGGTTTTCTACAAGAAATCTGACTCCTTGTCTGCTCTGAGTGATCTTTTGGCTTGCTCCTCTACCCTCCACCTGAGTCCCCTGCTGTCTGAAGGCCACCACCTTGAAAGAGGCTGAGCTATTTTTGGTCCACATTCTCCTTAGCAGCAGCTAGGTGTAGCTGAGAAGCTGGAGACTGGAAAATCCCAGCTTGTTCTCTTCCTAAATAAGCTGAGGATTTTTCCATTTTCTTCATGATTCCCTAACTTCCTGCTGTCATTTCTAACCTTGCTGACATGCGTTAAAATCCACTGGAGTTTTCTGGGGTGTTTGCAGTCTTGTCTGATTGCAGGACATCTGGGAAAACCATCAACTCCACTTTGTAAGCAACTTGGGGGAAAAAAATGCATTCCTGGGAGAGGAAAAGGCAGTGGGAAGGGCAGAGTTTCACTCCAGTGCCTCCGCCCATCCTTCTCCAGGGACTGCTGGTCATAGGACTTGGAAGTAAATGACTCTGTGTAGGGAGAAGGAGGACAGAGTAGGGCCGCCATGTGCGGCTGGGCAGGTGACACGCAGCGCAAGACTAGGCGAGGTTACAGTGACTACAGCCGCCTCCTTCCATTGGCCCACGCAGCACCTCTGGCAGCAGCGCTATTCTTCGAATTTCAGCTCTTCAGCAGCTCCAGATTTTGGTGGCGCTTGTGCTTCAGAGACATGCAGCATCAGAGAAGTCCTTTGCTTTCTCTGGCCTTCACTTCGTTCATTTAGAAATTGATAGGTGCTTTCCAGGTCTCAGCATGATTTCAAACGTCACTTTCTCTTGGTGTGTGAAAGCAAAATTGTTAGTCACTCAGTCGTGTCTGACTCTCCCTGACCCCGTGGACTGTAGCCCACCAGGTTCCTCTGTCCATGAAATCTCCAGACAGGAATACTGGACTGGGTAGTCATTCCCTTTGCCAGGGATCTTCCTGGGATCGAACCAGAGTCTCCTGCATTGCAGGCAGATTCTTTCCCATCTGAGCCACCAAATGAGGCAACATGTGGCGGCCCAGCTATTTGAATGCCTGAAATGATTTGTGCATAATCTTGCTGGCAGGATAAAGAGAACATTAATTTGAAGATGTCGATGATAGCCAGATCTGAGGCTGGATTCTTCCCTCTGGCTCTCTGTTTTGCCCGTCTGATAATCCCTTGGAGCCATGTCCCAGTTTATTCAAACGAAGATCCAGTATTTCTCAGAAACGGAAAAATGAAAGCTGAAGTCACTCAGTCATGTCCGACTCTTTGAGACCCCATGGACTATAGCCTACCAGGCTCCTCCATCCATGGAATTTTCTAGGCCAGAATACCGGAGTGGATAGCCTGTCCCTTCTCCAGCGGATCTTCCCGACCCAGGAATCGAACCAGGGTCTCTTGCATTGCAGGTGGATTCTTTACCAACTGATCTATCAGGGAAGCCCCTCAGAAATGGAAGAAACCTCCATTATAAGACATCTTATATCATTCAAAGAGCAGCCATGCTCAGCTCTTTATGATCATCTACATATCCACAATTAAATGTGGTCTTTTAACATAGAGAACAGACTTCTGGTTGCCAAGGAGGGTGCTGGGTTGGGGGAGAGATGGATTGGGAGTTTGGGATTAGCAGATGCAAACTATTATGTATGGGATGGATAAATAACAAGGCCTTACTCAATACAGCACAGGGAATTATACTCAATATCCTGTGATAAATCATAATGGAAAAGAATATGAAGAAGTGTATACATATGTATAACTGAGTCATTTGCTGTACAGCAGAAATTAACACCACACTGTAAATCAACTATACTTCAATAAGATAAATTTTTAATAAAATATGATCATTTAAGCTATTCCTGTCTCTCACCAGAACTCATAAGCTGTAAATCAGGATTGTCTTTGTCTTCAGAAATCAGCGTCTCTGTACATATAGGTTTGTTCTCCTGGGGTTGGGTGGAGGTGGGAGTGGGGGAGGATGGATTTCAATGTACCACTGTTGCATAGATCTTGTCTTTGGTCACAGGTAGATACTTCTTCAAACTTCTAGATGCTGCAATGAATGGTAAGCCCAGATGAAAAAGAATCAGATCTTTATTATACTGATGGATACCCAGGGCAGGGCCTATTTGTGTGGGCCCATGAGAGAGACTTCAACTTTTGATGACATTTATTTGCTCTTTATTGAATAATCTACCAAAAATGTCCAGGAGGCAGCTGTGCTGGGAGGGTCCTGGGAGGGTTCCATGCAAGTAAAGGTCCTAAAGCTTAAGCCTCCTGGCCCTCTACTGGGTAGAGGGTAGGAGGTAGCCAGCCCCGGCTGGCTACTCAGGGAAACGAGTGGAAAATCGCTCACTCACCAAATCCCCCCTTTCCTTCCCCAGCCTCCCTCCAGTAGGCCAATGGTTGCTCAGATAAAACTAGAACCTAGAGTGTGAGGGTGCGTGGCTACTGTGGAGAGATTTTAAAAACTGGACTTGGGGTCCCAGCTGACTTCTCTGTGATGCTTGCGGCATTTCCAGTTAATAAGTGGATACGTTTATGTTGGATCAAGTCACTAAGCAAATGTTAGGAATGAATGAAAGTTCCTGCGGTGTCACGCTCGCCACGTCACTCTCCTTGAATGAGCGGTTTTCAAACACAGACCCCTCAGTTTTCACAGAGTTCCTTAGGGGCTGCCTAGAGGTGGGAGGGGGGAAGGTGGTGAAATACTCAGGGAGGGTGTGGAGGCTTTATGAGAAGGGCTCTGTCCCCTTCCAGACCCAACCAGATTCCATCAGATTCAACTGTGTTACGTACTGAGGCTCTATGAGAGATTTCCATTCAATGAAAACATTCTGCTTAAAAGAAAAGTTTGAAAATGTTTTCCAATCAGCTTATTTTCATCAGGAACAATCTTATGCATCCCTGATTTGTATTCTTTGCCATTTAGAAATATCATCGCTTCTTTGCCAATGATTGCTTGTCAAAATCTTTACAGAAATGCAATTAAATAATTTTTTTTTCTGTTCTGTGTTTCACTATTACATGTTCACATAATATGTATGTCAATTCCTCTCGGGATTGCATTATTTCTGCCTTGCTTTCAGTTTTCCATTCAAAAGGCAATTGGTTGACTAGAAAACTTTTTTTTTTTTTCAGTTATTTAACACAAATTCTCTGGGAATACCAGCAATTTCTCGGTGCAGCGGGGACACATCCACTGGCTGGCATTTAATAAGCTTTTTTTTTTAACTTTCCTTTTTAGCTCTCAGAGTTATTCTTGTATTCATTTGAGGTTTGCCCTAGTATTTTTCTCTGGATTTCTTTATCAAACTACATTCTGCCAACTCTCCCATTTAGGTGTTTGCTTTTGGAAGGCTATTTGCAAATGAGTAATGATAAGCATTTTTCAGATATTGTTTGTTACTTTCATGCTATATCTTATTCTCTATTTTTATAAAGGTCATAGTACGTATATTTCCTTTCTCTTTTTCTTCTTTCTTATAGCTCCAGTACTTTGGCCACCTCATGCAAAGAGTTGACTCACTGGAAAAGACCCTGATGCTGGGAGGGATTCAGGGCAGGAGGAGAAGGGGACGACCGAGGATGAGATGGCTGGATGGCATCACGGACTCAATGGGCGTGAGTCTGAGTGAACTCCGGTTGTTGGTGATGGACAGGGAGTCCTGGCGTGCTGCGATTCATGGGGTCGCAAAGAGTCGGACGTGACTGAGCGACTGAACTGAACTGAACTATCTTCAAGAACTAGTCAGGAATTACATGCCTCGGGCAATTAGTAAGTCAATTTAGACTTGAATGAGCAGATAGCTACCCGAACAACTTGGTATTTCTGATCCCAAGTTTTCCTTCCTGTTTTTGTTTTTTTCTCTTCTGTGGATTCCTTGGGAGCTAATTTGAGTTCCTTCTCTCACTCTACCCTTCCTACCTGGGAAATCCTACCTACAACCATTGCTCCAGTATCTAGCTTGAGGGTGACAGCCGTTGATCTCTAAGGCTCTGTCTACCTTCCTGAGTTCAAGGTCTATTTTTTTAAATTGTTTATTTAAATATGAGAGCTGGACCATAAAGAAGGCTGAGCACTGAAGAATTGATGCTTTTGAACTGTGGTGTTGGAGACTACTCCTGAGAGTCCCCTGGACTGCAAGGAGATCAAACCGGTCAATCTTAAAGGAAATCAACTCTGACTATTCATTGGAAGGACTGATGCTAAAGCTGAAGCTACAATACTTTGGCCACTTGATACGAAGAGCTGACTCATTGAAAAAGACTCTCATGCTGGGAAAGATTGAAAGCAGGAGGAGAAGGGGACAACAGAGGATGAGATGGTTGGATGGAGTCACTGATTCAATGGACAAGGGTTTGAGCAAACTCCAGGAGACAGTGAAGGACAGGGAAGCCTGGCATGCTACAATTCATGGGGTTGTAAAGAGTCAGACACAACTTAGTGACTGAACAAACAAAAAACAAACAATTTAAATAAAGGCCAGTCTGCATGGGGGTCTTATTTGCAGCATGCATTGCAGCATGTGGGATCTAGTTCTCTGACAAGGGATCAAATCCAGGCCCCCTGCAATGGGAGGGTATAGTCTTAGCCACTGAACTTCCAGGGGAGTTCCCTGAAATCCATATTTTTAATGGCTCATGAGCTACCACCACAAAGTCCTCCAGAGCCTTAAACCTATGTCTAATATTAAGACTCTTCTTGTGATAAAGGATTAATTTGCCTCCACAAAATGTGAAGAACCATCATGCTCGCTCTGTAATATTACTTTCTTTTGAGTGAAGCATAATACCAAGTCTATGAAATTTCCTTTTCAAGGTCAACCAAATTCAAAATGGTAAGAGAAAGTGTAAAAGAAAACAGCTATTATTGGAAGTAAGCTGTTATACTGGAATTGAGGTAATCAAACCAAGTCATTACTCACTGTGATGAAGGTTTGCCAACCTTCTGGTAGTCTAACAGTCAGTCCTCTGGTTAAGGATCAGGCACATGCCTGCATGTGTCATGAACCGTATTTATAAGACTATAAAATAAGGAACATAATTTTCTGTTAGAAATCTGATTTGGGGGGAAAAAAAGATTGAAAACCTGTAGAGATATGTTTATTTTGATTGGAGTTTGAAACAAACCTCTCTGTCTGAGAGATGTACTTTTCTGTGCCTGAAAGTCTAGACTGTGAGACTTCCTTGATGGTCCAGTGGTTAAGACTCCATACTCCCAATGTAGAGGGCCAGAGTTTGATCCCTGGTCAGCAAAACAGAGTCTGTATGCAGCAACTAAAAAAAAAAAAAAAAAAAAAGATCCCACATGCTGAACAAAGATTCCATGTGCCACAAGTAAGACCTGGTGCAGTCAAATAAATAAAAATCAATACATATTTTAAAATAAAATCAAAGTCTAGACCTTACTCATCCCTTGATAACCATTTACTCATCCCACAGGGATTTGCTAAGTGCTCTCTTAAAAAAGGGGGCGTCCCTGGTGGCTCAGTGGTAAAGAAACCACCTGCAATGCAGAAAATGTGGGTACAATCCCTGGGTCGGGAAGATCCCCTGGAGAAGGGAGTAGCAATCCACTCCAGTATTCTTGTCTAGAGAATCCCATAGACAGAGGAGCCTGGCAGACTACAGTCCAAGGGGTCCCAAAGAGGCAGACACTACTGAGAGACTAAAAACCAACAACTCGTGTACCAGGCACAGTTCTAGATGCTGAGAGACCTTGGAGAAAAAGTTCTACATTACCTGCAGGAAGCCAGTGAACAAGCAAAGAAACACATAAGCAACATGCTTCAAAGGGTGGCAGGTAAGGTGAGAAAAGACGGAGCAGAACAAGGGGAAGGGGTGTGACTGGTGGACTGGGGGTGCTGTCTTCCCTAAGGGGTGAGGCCAGACTCTCTGAGAAAGCTGTCTTTGAAGTGAAGCTTGGATGGGGTGAGAGTGAGCTACGCAGAGATCTGGGGGGAGAGCATTCCAGGGGAGGAAATAGTAAGTGTAAAGTCCCAGAGCAGGGATTTCCCTGGTGGTCCAGTGGTGAAGTCTCCATGCTTCTACTGTAGGGGCCATGGGTTCAATCTCTGGTCAGGGAACTAAGAAAGGTTCCCACGAGTTGCGTGGCCAAAATAAAAAAAAAAAAAACTCAACACACACACACACACACACACACACACACACACAGATACAGAACATTACCTTAAAAAATAAATAAGTTAATAAAGTTCCAGAGGCATAAAGTAGCTTGACACGTTAAGCAAGGGTTCTTCACTGAGGAGGGCCCATGGATAGAGTCAGGGATCCCTGACTTGAATGGGAGGAGAAAAATTCTATCACTATTTTTACTAACTTTTAACTGAAATGTAGCACTTCCTCCACTAATGAATACAGACAAACGAATTGCAGTAGTGTGAGCAGCATCTGAGACCCTGTCACTGCAGAAAGTGTGGACATTTTCATATCACGTTACAGCTCTCACCGAGGTTTGCATATGTCATTTGCACGCAGCACGACTTTGAAATTAGTATCATTTTCAGAGCTGCTGCTAGATCCTGTTATTTAACAGGTGGAGGAAGAAACACAGATTTGATCTTTAATATTCTATATCACAAATTTGATCTTTAATATTCTGATAACCATCTTTCAATGTAATATTATCTTTCGTAATCTTCTGGAGTTTCTTTTATGCACTGAAAATTTTTCTTCTGAGAGGCAAATCCATAGGCTTTACCAGACTGCTGAAGGGATCCATGGCATGGAAAAGGGGGAGAACTCAGGTGTTAACAGAAAGCAGGGAGGCAAGTGTGGCTAGAGCGAGGTCAAGACAGAGGTGGAGCTGGACTGGGTGGGTGAGGACCGGGTCACGAGGGCTGCATAGGCGACAGTGGAGAGTTGAGGTTCTAAGATAAAGGCAACAGGAAGTTATCAGAGGCATCCGAGCCAAGAGGCAACATATCTGAGTATTAGATCACTCTGGATGCTGAGTGGGAAAGAGATTATTGAGGTGAAGAGTGGCCTCCTGGATGGAGATCCTAACGGCTGGGCAACTGGGAGATGATGGTTGAGGTGGAGGTGGTCAAAGAAGTTGCTATGAAGAATGTATTTTTTTAATTTTTAAAATTTTTACATTTTTTTATGCAGACCATTTTTAGTCTATATTGAATTTGTTACAACGTTGCTTCTGTATTATGTTTTGGTTTTTTGCCTGTGAGGCATATGGGATCTTAGTTTCCCTGACTAGGGATCGAACTCACACCCCCTACATTGACATTGGAAGGCGAAGTCTTAACCACTGGACCACAAAGGAAGTCCAATGAGTAAAGTATTTTGAAGGTAGTACTGACAGAATTTGGTGGGATGTGGGTGTGTGAGGGTAAAGACTCATAGGTTTAGAGCTGCTGCTGCTAAGTCGCTTCAATCGTGTCCAACCCTGTGCGACCCCACAGACGGCAGCCCACCAGGCTCCCCCGTCCCTGGGACTCTCCAGGCAAGAACACTGGAGTGGGTTGCCATTTCCTTCTCCAATGCATGAAGATGAAAAGTGAAAGTGAAGTCGCTCAGTCGTGTCCGACTCTTCACGACCCCATGGACTGCAGCCCACCAGGCTCCTCCATCCACGGGATTTTCCAGGCAAGAGTACTGGAGTGGGGTGCCACCGCCTTCTCCGAGGTTTAGAGCAAATAGGTGAAAAACAGTGACACTCATCAGAATGGAGAATGCTGGGGAGGAATAGGTGTGGGAGTGGGGACTGAGGTGACTGTGAAACCAAGAGGTGTTTTTGAACGTGTTGAATTTGAAATGCCTATTAGTCATTCACATGCGGCAACTGAGTGGAGAGTTGGATATGAGGGTGGGACTTGGAAAGGGAATAAGTGGCTGGAGAACTACATTTGGGGGTCCTGAATACACAGTAGATCCATAAAGTCACAGGACAGGACTAGATCACCCAAAAGAGAATATGGCTAGTGCTCTGGAGGGCAAGGCTTTGCAGTCTGAAGAGAAGGAGGGAGCTGGTAAAGCTGACTTCAAAGCAGCAGCTTGTGAGGCAGGAAGATAGAAGATGTTCAAAGAAATACTGAGAAATAAAGAAAAAATTTTATTGGAAAGATAAATGCACCCCGGTGTTCATAGCAGCACTGTTTACAACAACAGCCAAGACAAAGAAGCCACCTAAATGCCCATCCACAGGTGAGCTGATAAAGAAGATGTGGTATGAATATATACAATGGAATACTGCTGCTGCTGCTGCTAAGTTGCGTCAGTCGTGTCCGATTCTGTGTGACCCCATAGACGGCAGCCCACCAGGCTCCTCCGCCCATGGGATTCTCCAGGCAAGAGTACTGGAGTGGGGTGCCATTGCCTTCTCCAACAATGGAATACCACTCAGCCATAAAAAAGAATGGAATAATGCCATTTGCAGCAACATGGATGGACCTGGAGGTTATCATACTAAGACAAATAAGTCAGACAGAGAAATACAGATATCCTATGATATCACTTATATGTGGAATCTACCATATTTTCATATGAACTTATTTATAAAACATAAACAGATTCATAGACATAGCAAAAAAATTAAGGTTACAAAAAGGGGAAAGAGGAAAAGGCAGGGGAGGGATAAATTAGGAGTTTGGGATTATCAGATACAAACAATTATATATAAAATATAAACAAAAAGGTCCTAGTGTATAGCATGAGGAACTATCTACAATATTTTGTAATGAATTATAATGGAAAATAACATGAAAAAGAATATATATATATTAATATATAAAACTGAATCACTTTGCTGTACATCAGGAGCTAACACAACATTGAAAATCAACTATCCTTCAATAAAAAAAAGAATTTTAATGAAAAAAATGTGCTTTATTGTGTACTTAAAAAAACCTAATTTTGTAACACAATAATAGAAGAGCAGAGTCTCCTACAACTACCAGAACTCCACTCGAAACTATGGTTTAGCCATGGGTAAAGGTCTGGATTTAAGGACCTGAAGTACAGACCATGGCAGGCCTCAAGCATTTCATGTTCTTGGGTAAGCTGTTTAGCAACTGTTTTTTTTTTTTCTCTCTCTCTCTTTTCTGTCTATAAGTTGAAATTCATACTTCTGACTTATTTCACAGGAAGATTGTGTGAAAAATCCCACCGAAGAGCCAACAGATCACGCTTTGCTTTACCATTTTAAGGTGTTTAGCATCATATGCTAACATATCAAAACATACCCAGTTCAGGGTTCAGTACGGCTCTTATTCAGACCCTGCGAGCATCAGTCCAAGTCTTTATTATATGACTTAAATAGGCTCCGTTCTAGAGAAAAATGTGGGAAAGTCATAGATTATGAGCTACTCTATGTCCTTGTTTCTTTTAGTGTTTATTGGAGTATAGTTGCTTTATAATTGTGTTAGTTTCTGCTGTATAGCAGAGTGAGTCAGCTATACCTATATCTCCCTCTCTTTTTTGGATATCCTTCCCATTTAGGTCACCACAGAGCGCTGGGTAGAGCTCCCCATGCTTACAGTAGGTTTTCAATAGTCATCTATTTCACACATAGTAGCTTATGTATGTCCACAGCAGCCTCCCAATTCATCCCCTCCCTTCCCCCCTTGGTATCCATGTGTGTTCTCTACATCTGTGTCTCTATTTCTGCCTTGCAAATAAGTTCATCTGTACTATTTTTCTAGAGTCCACATATCAGCATTAGTAGTAGTAGTATTTGATTCTTTGTGACCCCATAAACTGTAGCCAGCCAGGTTCCATGGGATTTCCCAGGCAAGAATACTGGAGTGGGTTGCCATTTTCTTCTCCAGGGGATCTTCCTGACCCAGGGATGGAACCCGTGTGAAAACATGTTAGTGGGTATTAACAGGGCTAACACATTTCCTATTCCAGGTCACATTTTTGAACTTTACCTGGGGTGCCCTGGGGAATTTTGTCTTCCTTTATTCCAAAAGGTTTATTTCAATATCAATTGTATGTAAATGTTGAGGCAGGTCTGTGGGAGTATATTATCTCAGGTGGTTCAGCCTTTAGTGGTCTTCAAGCCACCTTCTTCATTTGCATCCATCGCAGTCCTGACTGTGAGGACCAGTAAGGGATTTGGGATAGGTCAGTGAGAACGATCTGCTAAAGTAGCCTCATTCTTCAGTCGCATGGGTTACGTCTCATTCCAGAGGAGGACCAGTTGATGGAGAAACGAAAGACTGCAATTAACTGACTGTGAACCCCCGCTCCACTGGCCTAAGGATAACCATCCTAGGGTCCTCTCCCATGGATGAGGGTGCAGAGTCAAGGTAATTGGAAGGTCATTCCAGACATCACACCTGTATTCTAGCTCCCAGAGGGCAGAAAGATCCTCCGGTCTCTGTGAAATCCAGAGGGATATCTAAGCTCTTCAGAGGCAGCCTCAGCATCATGACATAAGAGGAAACGTATCAAAAGCAAGGATCTGTAAGTCCCACCACTATCCTTCTCACTGCCTCTCCGTGGCACAGGATGACTCCTGTGGCCTTTTTAAGGCTGGATTGTGGTGTCATTTCCAAACGTGCAAATAGTCTAGAGAGAAGCCCCATGGAGGAGAATGAGGAGGAAAATGTCACCTCACTCCCTCTCTTTCAGATGGGAGGTGGAATTGTAGACACTGAGCAGTGTCCTCGGGAAGAGAGAAGACATTTACCATCTCACTGGCTTTGAACTTTGGAGAGTCCAAGACCAGACAAAGTGTGCCTGAGAGATAAGATAGATCACTTGAATATTCAGTTCTCTGAGACATTTACAACTTAATTAAACAACAGGGTTAATCTTGGAGCTCTTTTTAATTAAACTTTGTATCTCTTCTCTCTGCTCTTTGGAGGCATTCTAGGGTACCATTTGGCTTGGAATGAGCAGTCATTCTGGCCACTCACCATGGTTCAGAAAAGCCCCATTGCTGAGTTAACAGAACTCTTAAATGTGAATATCATCCACTTCATTTTCACCCATATTCAGAAACTTGCATTAGGGTTAATGAAACTCATGTGTTATTTCATTTATTCTTTTGTGGGCTGTCTGAATAAAATACCTGACTCTACATAGAAATCAGATGTTGATTTAGTTTCAGGTCAAATTTCAGTCCTTTCATCTATAAATGGTGTCACAGTTCTCACTTTTAATACAAAATTATGTTACACTTCGGGTTAGGACATGACAAAAAGAAAAGTTTATGACCATGTGTGGCTTGATGTCTAAAGCACAGTAGCCAGGATTCACGACAGCTGGGACACCAATCGCCCTGAACAAAAGGGAGGGCTCTGCCACTGCAGAAATTGCTTGGGTCTAAAGTAGGTTTTACTTATTTATTTATTTGACCACATTGTGTGACTTTCGGGATCTTAGTTCCCCAGCCAGGAACTGAGCTTCTGTAGTCAAAGCGCCAAGTCCTAAGCACTGGACTGCCAGGGAATTCCTGGAAGTATCGATTTTAAAGGTTAGAGTGGAGAGAACCCCATGTAGTGTAAAAAGAACATCAAATTATTATGTGGATGTTATTCTCATAAACTACTCATGCTTTTAACTGGGAGAGGGCTTTGTACACATGTAGATTACTGATTGAATCTCTGGTGGCTCAGCTGTAAAGAATCTGCCGGCAGTGCAGGAGACATTGGGTTCAATCCATTGGCTGGGAAGATCCCCTAGAGAAGTAAATGGCAACCCACTCCAGTATTCTTGCCTGGAAAATTCCATGTATGACCATTTTCTATTCCATAAAAATGTACTTCACCAAAACCCCATTTCAGTCAAACCCCCTACACATATATACATAATTCAAATGCCTCTGTCTAAACTCTTAGGGAAAAAGTGAATCCGGACAGCATAGATTTCAGGTTGGAAACAAAAATACCTCAAAGTAATTCATATTATTAAACTACAAGGTCAACTACAATGCAGTTAAAAATATTACTGCCACTTTCCCAACAGATTTTGTTATAGAATGTCCTTTCAAAGTGCAGCAAAGCAAACTTCTTAAAATTGATCACCAGAATTAAAAAAAAAAATTGCAACATGGGAAGTCTGGCAAAACTCTTTTGCTTTGCTGTATGTTGGGAAACTTCATTTATTTTACAGCTGATGCTAAATATATCAGAAGTAATTGCATTACTGTATATATAATACACATACACCTCCCTGGTGGCTCAGACAGTAAAGAAACTGCCTGCATGCAAGAGACACAGACTTGATTCCTGGGCTAGGAAGATCCTCTGGAGAAGGGAGTGGCTACCCACTCCAGTAGTCTAGCCTGAGAAATCCCATAAACAGAGAAGCCCGATGGACTATAGTCCATGGGGTCGCAAGTATATATAAGAAATAAGAAATTTTAAGTTGAGAAGGAACCAAGAGGGTTTTCAAAGCTGAGTTTCTTCTTTCTGAATACAACCACATGATTCGTACGTCTTTTTCCTTCTCCATACGAAAATAGAGTAATTCTTGTTGCTCTGTGTTAGTGTCCTTGAGAGTTTGCTTCTAACCACTAGTCATAAGCAATTCAAAAATTTTTTTATTTTTATTTCTATGGGAAAACAACGGCCTCTCTAGAGTGTGTTTTGCTTCAAAACTGACTGTCAAGATTATCTACATCATTAATGAACACAAGTGACTTGCAATGTTATATGGGAAATCTGTTCTTCTTATGAGCAAGATCAGGAACATAGCAACAAAGAAGATAAACCCTTTCATAATAATAAATGAACAACCATGGGAGAAAAAGGCTGAGATCTCTTTCTAGTGCAAAACAAGGAACTAAACTATTAAAGGAAAAGAGCTATTGTTAATCCTACAACCTGAAATATAAAGTGGATCATTTTACTAAGCCTCACCTTCACGGTAATTTTCTAAACTTTTGGAAAATGGAGTTTCTAAGGAAGGCATTCTGAGTACACAGATGTAACAGACTTTACCGAGTAGATGCAATCAATGTTAGGATTACTCATCAACATCTTTAGCTAGTGGAAGATCTGGGTAGCATTACTTTATGTAGGTCAAAGCCCATTAAAAATGAACTCCAAAGTCAAATAACAAAACACAAGAGATAAATACTTTGTTAAAAATGCAATGTGAATGTAAGAAAGTATTATGTTATATCAAATATAGGGAGAATGAGAACGTACGGCCTGAGCTTGGGATTCATTTCTAGTGAAATTCCAGGGATATTTATTCTAAGTGAAAATAACCAGCACATTTGCCCTTTGCCATTGAATTAGAAGAAAAAGAATGAGAGGAGAAAAGGAACTAAAATTTGTATGAGCTGGGACTCTATTTGCAGATAACAGAAATTCAGCTCCAACTAACTCAAGCACAAGGGGAATTTATTGGCTCATGTCAAAGCGAAAGTCCAGGAGGGCTAGGCCCACGGCCACAATCCCGTATCATTCGGCCCCTCTCTCCCTGTTGAATTTCTTTTCCACTACCAGTGCTCTTTCTTCAAGAGAGAGAAAAGATGGCGTGCTAGGGTTCTCCAGAGAAACAGAACTAATGAAATGTGTGTTCAGAATCTGAAGGATGGGCTGGTGGCCAATGTTGAAGTTCAGATTTCTCTTTCTTGGGGGAGGTCAGTCTTTTTTCTATTCAGCCTCTCAACTAATTGGACAAGTACCACCGACATTCTAGGGGGTAATCTGCTTTACTCAAGTTCACCTATTTAAATGTTAATATCACCTGGAAATACCCTCACAGAAACTTCCAGAGTGATATTTAACCATATATTTGCTCACTGTGGTCCCGCCAAGTTAGCACCTAAAAGTAACCATCACAGGTGGCTTCCAACAATTCTTAGCATTCCAAATTAGCAATTCAGGAAGATAAAGCATCTTCTTTCTCCTAGTATCCAGACCAGTCGCAAGGAAAGACTCTGATTCGTCATGCTTTTATCCCAGGACTATCCTTGAGCCCAGAAATGCCCACTACTATGATTGACAGTCCCAGCAGAACCTCATGGAATAGCAAAGGGGAACTGCAAGCACTTTGTAACTGTTCGGTCATATTACCCACTGAGCACAAGATCATAAGCGCATACTCAGCCATCCTGTACGTGGGCTGGTGCTATGTAAATTTCCATCCTGTGCAGAGGTCACATTCTGGGGAAAGGAATATGCAGCTAAAAAGTTGTAGGATAAGAGGAGATACGTGGTAAGGAATAGGCAAGGACGAGCACATCTTAAGTAAGGAGGAAGAAAGTGTGTTGCAATTATAGAATCTATAACCCATATACTGCTCACCAACGAAACTCATCCCAATAGGAAAGTTTGACAATAATGGATGCCCTTCTCAAATTAGATAAAATTATTTATATTCTTCTTTAGTCAAGAATCCCCAGGTTGATTCTTCCCTGCTGGTCCAGTGGCTAAGACTCCATGCTTCACTGCAGGGGCAGGGCTTCCATCCCTGGTTGGGGAACTGAGATCCCATATGCTTCATGATATAGCCAAAAAAAAAAAAGTTAAAAAGTAGAGTCCCAAGTTTCAACATGTGGATATAATTTGGGCTATAGTACAAATTATATGTTCTTATCTCACTAGCTCTTAGCGACCCCATGGACTGCAGCCTACCAGGCTCCTCTACCTATGGGATTTTCCAGGCAAGAGTACTGGAGTGGGGTGCCATTGCCTTCTCTGGTATAATATGCTGCTGCTGCTGCTAAGTCGCTCAGTCGTGTCCGACTCTGTGCAACCCCATAGATGGCAGCCCACCAGGCTCCCCCGTCACTGGGATTCTCCAGGCAAGAACACTGGAGTGGGTTGCCATTTCCTTCTCCATAGTATAAATTATATGTTCTTATCTCACTAGCTATCAGTTCAGTTCAGTTCAGTCACTCAGTTGTGTCCAACTCTTTGCGATCCCATGAATTGCAGCATGCCAGGCTTCTTGGTATATCCAGAAGGTTGTTTAAATTTAGCTATTGATCTCTATTTTAAAGTGATATAGAGATTGATGGTTTTGGATAACTCAGCAGTGGCCACAGGACTGGAAAAGGTCAGTTTTCATTCCATTCCCAAAGAAAGGCAATGCCAAAGAATGTTCAAACTACTGCACAATTGCATTCATTTCACACACCAGCAAACTAATGCTCAAGATTCTCCAAGCTAGGCTTCAATAGTACATGAACTGAGAATGTCCAGATGTTCAAGCTGGATAGAGAAAAGGCAAAGGAACCAGAGCTCAAATTGCCAACATCTGTTGGACAAAGAAGAAGCAAGAGAATTCCAGAAAAGCATTTACTTCTGCTTCATGGACTACACTAAAGTCTTTAACTGTGGATCACAATCAACTGTGGAAAGTTCTTAAAGAGATGGGAATACTGGACCACTTTACCTGTCTCCTGAGAAATCTATATGCAGGTCAAGAAGCAACAGTTAGAACTGGACATGAAACAACAGACTGGTTCCAAATTGGGAAAGGAGTACGTCAAAGCTGTATATTGTCACCTTGCTTATTTAACTTCTATGCAGAGTACATCATAGCATCCGGTCCCATCACTTCATGACAAATAGATGGGGAAACAATGGAAACATGACAGACTTTATTTTCTTGGGCTCCAAAATCACTGCAGATGGTGACTGCAGCCATGAAATTGAAAGACACTTGCTCTTTGGAAGAAAATCTATGACCAACCTAGACAGCATATTAAAAAGCAGAGATGTTACTCTACTTGTCTGTCTAGTCAAAGCTATGGTTTTTCCAGTAGTCATGTATGGATGTGAGAGTTAGACCACAAAAAAAAGCTGGAGGCCCAAGAATTGATGCTTTTGAACTGTAGTGTTGGAGAAGACTCTTGAGAGTCCCTTGGACAGCAAGAAGATCAAACCAGTCCATCCTAAAGGAAATCAGTCCTGAATATTCATTGGAAGGACTGATACTGAAGCTGAAGCTCCAGTATTTTGGCCACCTGATGTGAAGAACTGACTCCTTAGAAAGACCCTGAAGCTGGGCAAGACTGAAGGCAGGAGAAGGGGACGACAGAGGATGAGGTGGTTGGATGACATCACCAACTTGATGGACTTGTTTGAGCAAGCTCTGGGAGTTGGTGTTGGACAGGGATGCCTGGTGTGCTGCAGTCCATGGGTTTGCAAAGAGTCTGACATGACTGAGCCACTGAATTGAACTGAACTGATAGTCATCCATGGAAAAAATGTTCCCTGTCAATTTCAGACATACATCTGCTGAACAATAGGTATATTTCTATCTTGACAACTTATCTCATCTTCTTTTGTGACCCACCTCTCTTATTCATTGATTCATTCATTAACTTATTGAATAAAAGGCTCTGTTAAAGATGCTAGGGATAAGTGAGTAAAGACCACATGGTTCATACATATCCTATCAAGAAAGCCACGTTGGAACAAGCTAGGCTATGCATGTATTAGGACCTCAGGGCACGTATTTGTGTGCAGTGGCCTTCTATCCACAGGTTCCACACCTGCAGATTCAACTAACTACACAGTGAAAATATTCTAAAAAAATAGAAAAAGAAAATTTCAGAAAGTACCAAAAACAAACTGGTTTGTCCCTTTGATGGCAACTATTTTTATAGCATTTACATTGTATCAAGTACTATTAGTAACACAGAGATGACTTAAACTATACAGGAGAATGTTGTAGGTTATACGCAAATCTACATCATTGCACATAAAGGACTTGAGCATCCACAGAATTTGTTATCCACGGGCATCCTGGAAGCATCCCCAGGACCCTGAGAGAGGACTCAGCCAACCTCAGTCAGGCTCCCTCTGGCTCTTACTCTCTCTCTCTCTCTCTTTTTTTTTTTTTGCTTTACTCTTCTCATCTATTTTACTTTTATCTTGCAATGTTTTACCTACATTTGAAAACTGCCTAAATCCCTTTTGGAAGAAGACAGAACAGAAATGAAAGAACAGTTCTTATTTTACAGGATGAGGTCAGCTATTACAGCCAGTGCATTTTGTTCTCTTAATGAAATGCCCATGAAAGAGCTCTCGGAAGGAACCTTGTAGGTAGAAACACGCACCAGGTAGAACCTGCCTCACTCTTCATTCTAGATGTTAGATTCTAGATCCCAGAATGGGCAAATCAGATAAACAGCTCTCTTACAGGAATGCTTTTCAAATTTAAATAACAGATGCCTCTCTTTTGAAAGGAAGTCATTATCGTAAACTTTTGTTACTGACATTTTTATTATAATATTACCTAAATATGTAAAGTCATACAATGAGATAAAAGCTCTTTAAGTTATATAGTTAGTATATAACATAAAGCCAGAACAAATGTATTAATTAAATATAAGCAAAGTTACACACCTCAAATATTAACAATTTTAATGTGATTGTGATTGAAGAATGTCATTTGCAGAAATTAAATTTCAAGTGCAGTTTTATATCTAATTTATATATCTTTTTGGTTTCCTTCCTGTGACTTCCGTAGTACTAATGTGGCTTCAATAATACTACTGTTAATAACTGTTCACCTAAGTAGATTTTTCATGACAGTATTACATTTTCAAAACTTTAGTTTTTACTTCAATAAAATCTTATCTCATACAGAAGCAAAACTGTCAGTGAGAATCCCATGGATGTCAAATTTCACGTGCAACCGTGGCTGATTCATGTCAATGTATGGCAAAAATCATATTGTAAAGTATGCTTTATACAATATTGTAAAGTAATTATCCTCCAGTTAAAATAATTAATAAAAAAAAAAGCAGTTCTGTAAAACAATCCACCTCTCTTGAAGATAAAATTACCATCACAGAGAAATTGGAATATGTGTTAAAATGGGTAAAAAAAACCAGTTACTGCTTGACTAAGGAGCAGGAAAATGCTTCACTATATATTTAGTATTGTGCTGGCTACTAATGAATTTTTGCAAGTTGGTACATAGAATGAGGGGATCTGCTTACAAGAGGAATATATACTGACTGCAGTGGAGCAGATTCTTTTGAATGTAAAACTTTGACCATGGGATTAATGAATTGACTCTCTCAGCAATTTCCTCTTTTCAAACTCCTGCAGGATTTTTGTCCGCATAGCTTCCTCACTGGAAGTAGACACGCTGCATGGAGATTTTGGAGTTCCATGTGATTCTAATAATGAATTTGTGATTCTGTGATTTTTTTTAAGATTATCAGTGAAATTAAAATGTAATATTAAAAAAAAAAAAAAAAAGACTCGAGACCCTAAAGAAACAGACGCAGCCTACAGCTGGAGAAATACTGCCTTGCAGAATGCTTCTACATCAGACTGACTCCTGGGCGGCAGAACAGCAACATCCCTGGGTGAGACAGAAAAGCTATTCCAAGCGGCGATTCCAAGCGCCAAGTCCAGGCTTCTTCCCTTCTTTCCCTCTTCATCGTTTGTCCCCTTGTGTGGATGGGCCGCCCATGGCCCATCAGTGCCTGCCCTGGATGCAGAGGGCTCCTTGTCCACCTTTCCAGGAGGATCTGACCAGAGAGGGCTGAGGAGCCCTCAGGCGGCGTTGCTCATGATTGAACACGCATGCAGATCCTATAGCTTGTGCTCAAATGCAGATTCTGACTCCATAGGTCTGGAGTGGGGCCCGAAATTTCATTTCTTCTTCTTCTTTTGGCTATGCTGAGTCTTTGCTGCAGGACACAGGCTTCTCTAGTTGCAGCTCCTGGGCTTAGTTGCCCCAGGGCATGAGGGATCCTAGCTCCCCAATCAGGAATCGAATCCACATCTCCTGCATTGGCAGGCAGAGTCTTAATCGCTAGATCAGTAAGAAAGCCCCTTGAAATTGCAGTTCTAACAAGCTCCCAGTATCCCTCCAATGCTCTTGACTTGTGGCCCATACTTCTAGAAGCCTGAATTTAAGGCCTGCCAGCCCTTAGAGGACGTGAAATTTCCATCATTGACTCTGCTAAAGTTACTGGAAAGTTGTCTTAAACCTATGTTTTTGCTGTGACTATGGCATTTCGGCTTCTATAAATGGAGCAGAGACTCGCCAAGCAGATTACACAGATTACAACAGTCTCATTTCAACTGAGAGAAAGAACGTTTCAGCCCACTCAAAGGATCTTTCTCTTATAGGGATTTTTCATTCCCTGGTGGCTCAGGTCTGCCTGCAATGCGGGAGACTTGGGTTTGATCCCTGGATCAGGAAGATGCCCTGGAGAAGGAAATGGCAACCCACTCCAGTATTCTTGCCTGAAGAATCCCATGAATGGAGGAGCCTGGTAGGCTACAGTCCACGGCGTCACAAAGAGTCAGACACGACTGAGTGACTTCACTCACTATGAGAAGATTAATTACCAAAGACTCAATATAGATAATTCTAGAAATCTGAATTAATTTTAATTCTACTCAGTGGTAAATAAAAAATTGGAACAATTTAAAGTGAATTGAGTGATTTTATTTTCCTTTCTTGTTGGATTTCAATGACTGCTGGGTAACCTTCATGTACTATTATATCAGCCTGCTCCCAGACTGATATTCATGGTTAAGAAGTATTCTTAGTACTAGTACTTTGTCGCTCAGTCGTGTCCGACTCTTTGCGACCCCATGGACTGTAGCCTACCAGGCTCCTCCCTCCATGGGATTCTCCAGGCAAGAGTACTGGAGTGGGTTGCCGTTTCTTTCTCCAGGGGATCTTCCTGACCCAGGGATCGAACCCGGGTCTTCTGCATTGCGGGCAGACGCTTTAACCTCTGAGCCACCAGGAAAGCCCCAATAAGAAGTATTCTTATTTTTAATTAAATGTTCTACAGTATTAGAAGAAACTCATGACAAGTTATCTCCCTTCTGTGAAGCCTATGAAAATCTCCTGTGTCAGTTATAAATGTTAGTTGGCTGTGAGTGACAGACAATTCAACCCATTGTGATTTGGATGGTAGCTTACTGTGGTTAGCAGATGGTAGATCACTTTTCTCACATGCCAAGAAGCCTGGATGTAGGTGGCTTAGCGTCAGTTGAGCAACTCAGTACTGTCAGGGTCCTGTCTTGGCGATTCTCCTGGTCTTTTCCTCATCACAAGATGACTGCCTCTGTTTTTGACATCAAATCTGCACTGAAGGAAGGAAGAAGGAAGATCTAAAAGCATCAGCCTTATACATTGATTAAACCACAAAAGCCAAACGTTTCTCAAAAACCCCCTGCAGACTTTTGCTGACATATTGTTGGCCAAAACTATGTCACGAGACCTCTCCTTCCCCGACTCCCAAGGACGAGGCAGAATTCTGAAAACCAAAATGCTGTTTATCTCTTTCCTAGGGTACCTCTCTGTTGGCAGAGTTGTGATGATTTATAAAGTATGACAGATACATGAATTCCCAAAAGGAACCACAGAGTCCAGAGATTTCTGATGATAAGAAAAGTGGAACATAAAAGAATTCCCTTACTTGGCACGCCTTCTAAGAATGTGGGACCAACCCCTAAGGTCATTGGGTCATCATCAAATTCAAAGCATTCTTATGGTTTCATCCCTCTAAATCTTTCACCAAGATTACAGAAGTTAGCAGAGAAGATTTTCTTTTTTTATTTAGAGCAGTGTTGGAGCGTCTAGAATGAGAACTTCCAGAAGTGAAACAGAGTGGAATGCAATGGTATAGAGCTCCCGTCTCTGGCTGCAGTGTCCTTCCCTGGTCTTATCACAGCAAGTCCCTGCTCCCAGAGGGTTCACCTACTGCTGGAGACCTCAGTCCAGTGGCTCCCCTCTTCCTGCCTGCCCATATTATTATGCAACCAAGAAGGAACATTGCAAAGATTCCAGGACCTGTTCAGTCTTTACTTTACCTCCTCTTTGTTTCGATGCGTTGATATGATACAGTAATTTGTGACATTAAATTTTGCATATTTGATTAATTTGTTTTGAACTAGCCAGAGATTCTTGGCTTTAACTGTCCTTAATTTCAACTTCTGTTTTTAAACACCAGGGTTCTTAGTGACTCTTTCTAAGGAAGGAGCAATTTGGGTGCTATACATTTGTGTGTTAGGGGACTTCAGTTTTCCAGTTTTACTAGGAATTCTGCAATTGCTATCTTTTTTTGCAGAACTGAGATGTTGAATGGCTGCTCTTACGATGTGAGGCTGAACTGTCGATGGATTTCTTAGTTTACTTGTATCAGTACTTCAGGTGGTGCTGTACAGGTTGCTGGTGCTCTAGATTATAATTTTTAGCTTGGTGCCCACCACCTCCAGACGTCAGCCTCGAACAGGATGAGAAATAGGTAACCACATTTCCAACCTTATTTCCATTGTCTCTAAGGACCTCTGTTACTGAAGAAGTACTAGACTACAATCATGCAAAATTCAGTTCAGTTCAGTCGCGCAGTCGTGTCTGACTCTTTGCGACCCCATGAATCGCAGCACGCCACGCCTCCCTGTCCATCACCAACTCCCGGAGTTCACTCAGACTCACGTCCATTGAGTCCATGATGCCATCCAGCCATCTCATCCTCGGTCGTCCCTTTCTCCTCCTGCCCCCAGTNGAATACTTACAAATGGAAGCACTGTGTTAAAAAGCAATCTAATTAAAATTATAGAACTACTTTGAGAATAAAGTAAAAAAAAAAAAGATTCTTTAAAAATTACATTTTAGTGTCATTTTGATTCATTGAAAGTATATTGATTATGACCTAGAAATCCAAGACTATATTTCATAAGAAAAATAGAGGAGGGATTTATAGAAACTCTGGACTCACTGTTAAAAGAAATAATTATCTCATCTAAATTTCAAATCCGTGGAACATATTGTTGTAAGTCTCTTTAATATAACAAAAGGACCGTTGAGATTTCCTCGGATTGCAGTTGGTGAGTATCCTGATAATTTGTTGCTAAAAACCTGAGAGTTGTGTTTTGATTTTAGACTCCATGCTGTTCACATCCAATAGTCCAACCAGATCAGATTGCCAGAGAGGAAGTTTCTATCAACAGCTATGGAAGTTCTGGTGACTCGAAATTGGAAGATAAACAGTTTATTTTGACCAACAGCTGATGATGAAGCCCACAATTGAAAAGTATCCCTCATCCTTTCAAGGAAGTAGTATTTTATTAAACATACCCAAACCTTCCCAAAATAGCCTAAAAGAATATGGCATTTTAGTGTGGGGAATTCTGTTTTGAGGGCTTATTTGATTCCATCTATGGCCTCAAAGATAAGTTGAGAGTTAAAAAGAGGCATATTTTAAAACTGCTCTTATTTAAATTTTTTTAATTCTTAACTTTAAACATTTTTAATTAAAAAATTTTTAAACTGCTCAAGGGTTTTAGGGGGACATTATGTATTGCAGTTCTGAGTTATCCCACCTTCTCCTTTCTTCATGACTTTTGGACAAAACACATTTGCATTCCTCACAGACAGAGGAAAAAGCTTCATGCTTTATTTTATGTCTATCCAGTTTTAATAAAAAGTGACAGCACTGAAAACAATTAGGTCCAAATATAATCAATATTAATGAAGGTGAGCAATTAAACCAACATAGGACTAGGGAGCAGAGTTAGTCTCTCTCACAGTTTTTGCACAAAATAAATTCCAGCTCATCCTGAAATAATCAGAAGAATAGTACTTCAGAGCTTGATTGTTTCAGAAAGTTCTCTCATTAAAGGAGAGCTGCTCTCAGTCAGTCAGGCCTGGGACAAAGCTCTCCATTTGGGAAAGGACACACACGTGATGAAGGAGGAAAACAGACTGTCCGAGGGCAATATACTCAGATCTCTCACAAAGCTTACAATTCCACAAGATTACTGAGACACACGTGAAAGCTACCCAGGCGCTGTCTTTGAGTTCTTTGAGTACCAAGACATTCTGGCTTAACAGTTGTCTTCCTTGAATAGTGGTCAAGATTCAGCCCGTTTTCAGGCTTTCACACGTTGACTTCCTGTTAACTGTTTCAGTCTTTTTGCTGAGTCACACCAGTCAACTCTAGACTTACATACCCTCCTCATCACCTTTTATCCTCCACCACAAAAGGGTTATGTTCGTTTTCTGGCTTTAACAGTAAATGTCTATGTAACAGTCTATCAGAGGCAGCATATGGGGCTTTACTGAGGCATCTCCTGAGAACTCAGAGGTAAGTAGAATTAAATTGCCCTCTGAGAGTTAAATTTTAACAGAATTAAAACTGTAAACTCCATACATACGGGGTAGAGCGAAAATACACAAGTCACTCTGAAGAGACAGTGAGGTTCCCAAGTCTACAAGATAGGCTGTAATCAGCTTGAAAGTGAACATCTCTCAAGAACATCCCAATCAGAAGTAAAGGAGGACATCTGGGGATACAGGGAAGACAGAGTCCTTACACATGCCTTCTGATCGCATAGCAAGCCAATCCTGCCTTTAGCCTAATTCCACTAGGCATTCAGATGATTTATCTGATCTTTTTCTAATTCCATGCTCACCAAGCAACCTTCTGTGAGCATTTTGCTCCTTGAGACTTATTTCTTGTTGCAAAATAATAATAAACACTTTGCTTTTCTACATCTATGATTTTTTTTTTACCCTTAAGTTAAGGGTATTTGATTTTCTCTTTAAGACTCATATCTACTTTCAGTGTGCGTTTAAAAAGAATCAAGTTTCAATCCCTACAGTAAAGAAGATCAACCCTGAATCTTGGTAAATTTACCAACATAATGAATTTTAACTACCCCATGAGACATTTCAACAGATCTACAACCTGCCTTTCCCTCAAAGAGTACTCAGGCCCTCCCTGCTCTGGCCACAGATAGATACTCATATTTGGAGTATCTCTACATACACATTCCCACTGGTACTCTGATCACCCAATAACCCACAGAAAGTGTTATGGCTTTTTTTTTTTTTTTTACCTGTGTTTTATCTGGTTTCTTCAGTAGCAGGGCCTGCTGATTTGCTCCTCAACAGCCATCTCCTTATTCCCTGGTAACAAATCTCAAATTTTATTTGGAGTCACAAATGTACACAGCTAAAAGACGGTCTTTTCCAGGCTCTCTCACTGTTAGTAATGGTCCAGGAGATGTAAATAAAAATCATTGGCTGAGAGCTTCCAGAAAGTTACTTTATTTTTTTCCATTAATTTTTTTAATTTAAATTATTGTTGATTTACAGTGTGTGTTAGTTTCAAGTGTACAGCAAAGTGATTGAGTTATACACACACACACAAACGCACGTAGAACTTCTTTTTCAGAGATTATACATGCAAAATTATAACTTTAATAAAAGAAACACATTAATATGTTAATGTCAATATATAAATTAATACAAATTTATATAATATTTATTAACTATGTTGCATTTTTAAATATATTTAATATATAACATATTTTTGAGATTTACTTGAATGAGTTATTCTTTTTTTAAGATTTATTTATTATCTTTGGCTGCACTGGGTCTTTGTTGGGAAGAATACAGGAAATAGCTACCCACTCCAGTATTCTTGCCTAGGAAATCTCATGGACAGAGGAGCCTGATGGGCTACACAGTCTTTGAGGCAAAAAGAGTCTGAGACAACTGAATGACTAGACAGCTACAAATATACAACATATTTTTGAGATTTACTTGAATACGCTCTTTTGAAATATTTCTTTCTTTGAATTTCTGGCTGCGCTGGGTCTTCGTTGCTGTGTGGGTCTCTCCAGTTGTGGCGAGTGGGGTCTGCTCTCCAGTTGCGGTGCGCAGGCTTCTCACAGTGGCGGCTTCTCTGGTTGTGGAGCAGCCTCTAGAGCGGGCGGGCTCCGGTAGTTGTAGTGCACAGGTTTCGCTGCCCTGAGGCACATGGGATCTTCCTGAACCAGGAATCAAACCCCTGTCCCCCTGTCCCCTGCACTGGCAGGTGGATTCATAACCACTGGACCACCAGGCAAGTCCAATGAGTTATTCATTTAGAGGTATTTCAAAGAAGACAGGGGAAAGAATCCAGAGATAGGACCCTGTCTGTAAAGGACTCAGGTCTTGGAGCATCTGTAGTGAAAAAGTTGCAGGCAAGGACTCTGATCTGTTCCACTTAAAGCATGCAGTGTGGATGGAGCTGAGTCTGCCTTCTTCACCAGTTTTTTGTAAGACATGGCAACACCCACATAGGATGAGCAAAAAAAAAAAGTTGCACGGGGAACCCTACCATGGAATAGCTTGAAATACCACAAGTGTCTGGGGTAGAGGGGAGGGGAGGGAGACAAGGGAATAGCATGGAAGGAGGAGGTGAGGAGCTCCCAGGGAAAAACTGAATCTGCCCTTCTGTTTTCCTTGGAGGGAACCCCAATACCTTCTATCACTAAATACGTTCAGAGGAGGATTTCTCTGGTTGTCCAGTGGCTAAGACTCTGCACTCCCAATGCAAGGGGCTTGGGTTTGACCCCTGGTCAAGAAACTAAATCCCACATGCCCTAACTAAGACCTGATGCAGCTAAATAAAGTAAATAAATAGATACAAATAAATACAAAAAAAAATACTTTCAGAGAGTAAAGACTATCATTTCTGTGGAAAGAAAATAAAATTATGAATAAAAAATCAGATTTCCTGTTTTGTCAACTCTATTTCAATAAAAAAAAAAAGAGAGAAATACATAAGACAATCAGATTTTCTTTCAATTACCTGAAGTAATAATTTTTCAAAAAGGGCAGACTTGGGGCCCAACCTTTCTGCTTTACTTAGCAACAGAAAATGTCCCCATTTAGTAAATGCTTATGATGGTGATAGCGGTGAAGACATGAGTACTTCTTTCTAAACAAAAAACATTTCACTAGGAAAGCAATTAAAAAGAGTATGAACCAGATATTTAAAGATTGAAAGAAGCATAGAAAGGGTAGTGTCAGGATATTTGGAAATGACATAAATGGGATGACTGCCTAAATACATACAGTGGCAAAAATATACCTTTGTTCTTTGGAGCAGCAAAGATATGTCAGCTTATGGAACAAGGAAATGATGGGTCTCTAAACACTGCTTTGATGAGACACAGCTGGTTGGTGACTCTGTTCTGTGGATAGTATCTCAGAGTATTTTTATGTGTCTGTGTGTGTACATGTGCTAAAGTGTTGGGAGCTGAATGTAACCACCTGCTAGGGCTTGGGGAATTTTCCTCCGAAATCCAACTGTGGCCCTCAGAACCCCTAGGAGTTGTGAAATCACACTCTTTGCACTGGAAAAGACTTTTAAATTTCTCCACTGAAGTCTTTCCTGACCTTTTTTGAGAAACAGGGCTCCTTTCAACCTTAAAAGATAAAAATAAAAAAGCTTCGAGGACCTCCATGTACTAGTGGTTATACTTTTAATATCTGTTCTTTGAGAAAAGGCAAAGTGGCAAAAGACTTTATAGATTTATTGACAATTCATAATCAATTGGTACTCTATTGACATGACTTAGCGACTAAATAGCAACAACCCACCACTGATCATAAGATCAACTGCAAAATTTGAAAAAGAATAGTATATATACTTGCTGGACATATTTTTCATTGCATCTAAAGCAAAACTTGTCTCTGTGGCTTCAGACTCTTTTATAATAACTCCATTGCTCACCAGCGGAGAAGGCGATAGCACCCCACTCCAGTACTCTTGCCTGGAAAATCCCATGGACGGAGGAGCCTGGTAGGTTGCAGTCCATGGGGTCGCTAAGAGTCGGACACGACTGAGCGACTTCACTTTCACTTTTCACTTTTCACTTTCATGCATTGGAGAAGGAAATGGCAACCCACTCCAGTGTTCTTGCCTGGAGAATCCCAGGGACAGGGGAGCCTGGTGGGCTGCCGTCTATGGGGTCGCACAGAGTCGGACACGACTGAAAAGAAAAGGCAAAGTGGCAAAAGACTTTATAGATTTATTGACAATTCATAATCAATTGGTACTCTATTGACATGACTTAGCGACTAAATAGCAACAACCCACCACTGATCATAAGATCAACTGCAAAATTTGAAAAAGAATAGTATATATACTTGCTGGACATATTTTTCATTGCATCTAAAGCAAAACTTGTCTCTGTGGCTTCAGACTCTTTTATAATAACTCCATTGCTCACCAGCGGAGAAGGCGATAGCACCCCACTCCAGTACTCTTGCCTGGAAAATCCCATGGACGGAGAGCCTGGTAGGTTGCAGTCCATGGGGTCGCTAAGAGTCGGACACGACTGAGCGACTTCACTTTCACTTTTCACTTTTCACTTTCATGCATTGGAGAAGGAAATGGCAACCCACTCCAGTGTTCTTGCCTGGAGAATCCCAGGGACAGGGGAGCCTGGTGGGCTGCCGTCTATGGGGTCGCACAGAGTCGGACACGACTGAAGCGACTTAGCAGCAGCAGCAACTGCTCACCAGTCTATCCCTGGAGGCCTTTCATTCACAAACTGGGAAGTCCAGCTCCACGAAAATTACCCTGTTGTTGCTCTACAACAGTCTTGCCACAGCCAGTTATTGTCCAGCCTGTACTTGAAACCCTTCAGTGATGAGGAACTCACTGCTTGAAAAAGTATCTTATCCTGTCTTCGAATCAAGACTATTAGAAGATTAGACTTCATTATCTTGAACTCAAATTCTTACTACTTACATTACTTGTTTCTAACTATTGGGTTGGCCAAAACGTTTGTTCGGGTTTTTCCATAAGATCTTACCAAAACACAAGCGAACTTTTTGGCCAACTCGATACTTTCTTAGGTCATGCAGACAAATCTAGTCCCTCTTCCATGTACAGCCCTTCAAAAACTATAGAAGGTGCTGCCACATTCTCTGAGCTGTCTCTTCTCCAAGCTAAACGTATCTGGTTCCATCGACTATTTCTGAGCTAGTGTTTTCTTCTTTTTTTAATTTGTTAAATTTTAACATTTGAAATCGATATTGTGACGATACTACCTCTAAATCAAGTCATTGTCCCTTTCCACCATTTTTCATTTCACCCTGTTGTAACAGCCCATTTGTTCTCTGGGTTACTGGGGACCACTCCAGAAAGGGAAAAATTTAAATGTTGAAGGTAGGAAATAGATATGATTTTATTTTTCTATGAACAAGAATTAAAAGGAAGAAAAGGGAGTTTGTTTTGGTTTATTTTCCACCTTGTACGTGTGTGCGTGCTAAGTTGCTTCAGTCGTGTTCGACTCTTGCAACCCCGTGACTGAAGCCCTTTAGGCTCCTCTATCCATGGGATTCTCCAGGCAAGAAGACTGGAGTGGGTTGCCATGCCCTCCTCCAGGGGATCTTCCCCACCCAGAGATGGAACCTGCATCTATTACGCCTTCTGCAGGCAGGCAGGCAGGTTCCTTACCCAACAGCTACAAATTTCATTTACTGATTGATGCATTGTGTAGAAGCGGATATGGTGGGAACATGGAGGCTGGAGCCGGAAGGTCTGTGTTCAAGTCCAGCTGCTGCCTTGATGACCCTGGATGATCTTGGGTGACCTTGGGGGAAGCTCTTAACTTCCTTGCAATCTGTTTCATTGTCTGTAAAGTCAATGGAGTAATTCAGATGCTTTTAACCCACCTAACGGTTTTGTATTATAACCTATTTCCCTACGAGCTCTCTTACCTAAGGCTTGGTTACCGCCCTGTGCCCCCCTGAGCTGCTGGGAGGTACAGGGAGATACTGAAATTGTGCTACCTCTTCCCTGGCGACTCATTTCTTGACTCTGCTGGCTCCTTGATGCGTGTTCTCCTGCATGTTTTCACATTCCCTGACACTTTGATTTGCATTGTTTATCATTTTCCTTAAATGTTCTGCATGTCACTGCCTCCCTTCCAGAAAACAAAACAAAACAGAGGCTGTTTTGTCAAAAATTTATCAATTTCCTTCCCCTTCATCATCAAAATGAATGATGTCTTTACCTATCCGTCCCTCCTTCTTGTCTTGGAGGAGGTTACATCTTTAACTCCTTCCAGGCCAATCCATCTCCCTGTGGTCTTGATCCTTCATTTATAACTCACCTCTTCTCTCTTCCCTTCTCTCGCTTGCTGGCATTTCTCTAATCCATGTACACACTACACACATTTCCAGCAACCCTAATAGAACACGCCACCTCTTCATGGCAACTGCCACTTGGCCCCACTTGTCACTGCTGCTGATCAGACCTGGGTCCCCACATCTCTGGGAAGCAGCTGATGCTGGGGCTGGATGTCCTGTGGCCTCACATGCCCTTTCAGACTTTCTCCCTAGACCTGGACCCTGCTTCTGTTTAATTCCATTGGCAAAGGCCTGCTGCCTGAGGACAGATCCCTGACGTAAGGTGGAATATGATGGAAGAAAGAACAAGGGCTTTGAGGCTCCACAAGTGTAGGTTCAAATCTACTCTGACATTCTGCTGGCTCCGGACAGGTACGTGACCTTTCTGAGCCTCAGTTTCCTCATTGTTAAGCGGTACCTTGCAAAGGTATCCAAAAGATGAAAAAAATATAATGATACAAAACCACATAAAAAGCACATTACTTTTGTTAGCGATAACTTCTCTGGGATGAAGGATCTTAGTGGACCAGGGATCAAACCTGTGCCCCCTGCAATGGAAGTGTGGAGTTTTAACCACTGGACACCAGGGAAGTCCTTCTTGCTCCCTTCCTTCCTTGTGTGTTCCCCAGCTCTGAGAATGGAACCACCACCCGACCAGGGACACCCAAAACAGAAAATTCATTTACCACGACCCTGCAGTCCCCTGCTCCCCTCCCAACTCTCACTCCATCTGACTCTACATTTTATCCATTTTACATCTACCCTGTTTTTACACTATGCTTAGTTCAAACTCTCACATTGCTTCACCCAATTTTTATAACCTCCAAACTGATCTCTCTTGTAGCCACCCACCCTCCTGGGCCAGAGATAATCTTTTTCAAAAAGAGAATTCACATTGCTGCCTTGCTTAAGTCTTTGACAAATGTCCTTTGCCAAAATCATCAGTGAAGAATCCCACCTCCTTCACAATTTGTCCTTTGATGCTCACCCCTTGCTGAACATCCCCGGAACTCGGCTGAGGGCTTATATGGCTTCTTTTTAGTTTGCAGTTGAGTTCATCAACTGATCACTTTCACTCACACGGTCTCTCTTCCTCCAAACAGCCCAGCTTTGCTTGAATTGTCTAGCATATGTAGGTGATTCAATCCCAGGAAATTTTTTTGGTGGATATTTTTATTCATCTGCTGCATCAAATGGTATAAATACTGGAGTAGGAAATGCAACCCACTCCACTTTTCTTGCCTGGGAAATCCCATGGAGAGAGGAGCCTAGTGGGCTACAGTCCATGGGGTTGAAAATGAATTGTACACAATTAAGCACGCGCACGCACACACACACATACCCTAATATACGTGTAAGGTATTTTTTTTAGATAGATGGCTTCAAGTGGTTTGACTTGCAAATATACCCACTGTTTGCTGTTTTCTGTAAAGATACAAATGCCAGATCAATGCTGTGCTTCTAAGGCACATAACTCAACAGTTTCTCTTTGTTCCTGCCCTTGATATTCTTTGCCTCTGTCTTCAACAAAGAGAGAAATAAGAATTATAAGCATCACTCAATGTACCTAACTTGAAATTAAAGACTATGTTGTTGGTCACATTTTTAAAAAAGATATAAATACTCTACACATTAGTCATCAGTTCAGTTCAGTCGCTCAGTTGTGATCGACTCTTTGCGACCCCATGAATTGCAGCACGCCAGGCCTCCCTGTCCATCACCAACTCTGACTCATGTCCATCACATTCACTCAGACTCACGTCCATCGAGTCCATGATGCCATCCAGTGATCTCATCCTCTGTCGTCCCCTTCTCCTCCTGCCCCCAATCCCTCCCAGCAGCAGAGTCTTTTCCAATGAGTCAACTCTTCTCATGAGGTGGCCAAAGTACTGGAGTTTCAGCTTTAGCATCATTCCTTCCAAAGAAATCCTAGGGCTGATCTCCTTCAGAATGGACTGGTTGGATCTCCTTGCAGTCCAAGGGACTCTCAAGAGTCTTTTCCAACACCACAGTTCAAAAGCACCAATTCTTCGGCCCTCAGCGTTCTTCACAGTCCAACTCACATCCATACATGACCACAGGAAAAACCATAGCCTTGACTAGACAGACCTTAGTTGGCAAAGTAATGTCTCTGCTTTTGAATATGCTATCTAGGTTGGTCATAACTTTTCTTCCAAGGAGGTAAGTGTCTTTTAATTTCATGGCTGCAATCACCATCTGCAATTTTAGAGCAAACTTGTACAATCTGATGGCATCTCAGAAATATTTGAAAGGATAATGGAATAATGATATTCAGTTCAGTTCAGTTCAGTTGCTCAGTTGTGCCCGACTCTTTGCGACCCCATGAATCGCAGCACGCCAGGCCTCCCTGTCCATTACCATAATGATATTAGCAGAGCGATTCTGAACACTTATTCTAGTTAACATTGAACTCTTTTTTTTTTCCAGGCTAAGGGAAGAGTATAGCACAAACAACTTACAGCATCAAGTATAGAAATACACCTATTTTGTTGTATATGTTATGCTTTTTCCCAAGTTGCAGAGTGACTTTCCTAAGGAAGCTTTTGTTAAAGTTGAGTGAATAAAAAATTAATTCCTAATCTCAGATATCAAGCAGTTAATGCTAAATTGGGGAGTGACTCAAAAGTATGGGAATTTCAAGCATCAAGCTAACTGGGAGAACCACTTTAGTTGCAGATAAGTTTACAGCTATAATTTGGATGGAGAATGTGTCTTTCTGTCCCCACTTGACTGTTGATTTACTTCTTTTATACAGTCATATCTTATGTCTAAACAAAAAATGATCATTAAGGTGACACCAGCAACTTGCTCCCTGATAGGTATACTATACAGCGAGGAGTGTAGAATGTGTGATCTGGGGGTTTTTTGATCATTACATTTGGGTCAGATGTAAAGCACGTTCATAGACCAGAGTCTACAAAATATACTCATTGTTGAAATGAGAGGTCATTCTATTTTTACTCACTTTCACTTTAATTGCAAATTGTTAGTGCAGGAATTTCCACAAAAGGGTTATGCAAGCATGCCCAAATTGCTTGAAATATTTTCCACTTCTCTGACTTCCCATGGGAAAAGCCACTAGGTTGCATTTGTGGCATCTCAGTCAGTTCAAGCAGCCTAATTGGGATTTAGAAGTTTTAAACTGTACGGGTTTACAAAGGGACATCCAGGATTGGAACTCCTGTCTCCATGCCCTCCCTGGAATCTGTAAATGTGTAAATTACCAGTGGAAAATACAATGTAATGGTGGTGGCTAACATCCAACTTTCGTTTGCTTGTTTACAATCTCATTTTTACATTTATTCCTTAAAATTTTTTTTTTTTTTTTTTTCAAAAGATTTGAACAGTTTGCCAGGAATTTCATCAGGAAGAAAAGTACACTGTTATGTTCCTTTAGAAAAAAAAAGACAAAAACAAAAACAAATTCACATCTCATATGGGAGAAATATACTCTTGGGCACAGGTAACTTTCTTGTCTCTTGGGCAGAAACACCTAATCATTCAGTCCCATCTGTCAGTGCCACTTAATTGCAAACACAGGCCCTCTTGCAACACAGTGAACCAATGCAAAACAATTAATTAAAGCTTGGAGGAAAGTAGCTATTTAAAGGTATATACTAACTCAAGAAGTAAAACTCTTGCTGCAATTTAGCTTTCACTCTCTCTTGTGCTTTCTTATATCCCCCATCCCCATCCCTGTGCCTATGAAATTTTATTTGTCTTGCTTGTCAATTTCTGCTAACATTCAGTGTGATTTAAACTAGTCAAGGAAAAGAGCTGGAGTAAGCCATCCATTGTTTGCCTCTCAAACTTCAGCCTGCGGATAAATTGCCAAGCAATTTCGTCAGAATCCAAGTTCTGATTCGGTGGGTCTGAGGAGGTGACCAGGAAGCTGCATTTCCAAAAAGCTCCCAGATGTTCTGATGCTGCTAGTTCCAGACCACAATTTGAGTAAGAAGGATCTAGACCAGCGGTCTCCAACTTTTTGGTCCCAGGGACTGGTTTCATGGAAGACAGTTTTTCCATGGACCAGGGTGGGGGGTGGGAGAGAGTGGGGATGGTTTCAGGATGATTCAAGTGTATCACCCTCATTGTGTACCTTATTTCTGTTATCATTACATCAGCTCCTCCTCAGATCATCAAGCATCAGATCCCGGAGGTTAGGGACCCCATGTCTAGACTATTAGATCCTCGCTCTTCCTGTTGTGAATTTAGACTTCATCTCTTCAGGTTTGCTATACAAGTTCATCTCCATCTTATCTGCTCATACAGTAAGCACAGCTCAGATTTACCTTGCCTGCTTCCCCTGTATTCAAACCCATACTAATCCTTGCACTTGTGGCTATTTCCTCGGGAATCCTTGAGGACACACATCAGTGTCTGTTGTTGTTTGGTTGCTCAGTCGTGTCCGACTCTTTACGGCCCCATGGACTGCAGCACGCCAGGCTTCCCTGTCCCTCACCATCTCCCGGAGCTTGCTCAAACTCGTGTCCATTGGGTCGGTGATGCCATCCTACCATCTCTTCCTCTGTCATCCCCTTCTCCTCCTTCCTTCAGTCTTTCCCAGCATCAGGGTGTAGGACTCTGATAGATCACACAGGAATATGTTCATGATGTGGTCCCTCCAGGCAGTTTATACACAAAATGACACACATCAATTTTTCCTTTCCTTTTATAATTGAACTGTCATGCAGCTGTGCACTGTTTGGAAAAATGTGTTGGGCAGGTAGGAATCTGTCAAAAACTCCCTGTGGGTCTTAGATCATGCGCCTCCGTTTTCTTCACAGTGAAAAAATGCCAAGGCGGAATCTGATGATCTCCAAAGCTTCTTCCTGCTTTCATTCTCTATGATTCTAAGAGTTAGTCATTGAATCATCTGGAGGAATCTGTCCTGGTTTAAACCAATGGCTGCTCCTTTGGGGAGGTAGTCCTATTAATGTAGGACTCTGTTGAATTCACCAGGTTCTGCTGAGTTCATCCTTTTCTGTGCTCCCAAGAGCATATCACTCGACGCTTAAGAATAGGGCAATGGCACCGCATCTTCATCAGTTTACACCCACTTGTCTTTATGGCTGGCCTCTGGATGTCTGGGTCTGGACCCTTTGGGTGGAAGGGAGGCAGCCAGGAAGATGGGGCCAAGTTGCTGAGACTGCAGGGCTGGGCTTGGCTGGCCTGGGCAAGGCTTTCCCCAAAGTACATGAAAGCAGCCAAACGCCAAACAGGAAGTAGGAAGTGAATGTAAGAAGTGAAGCCAGAGACGAAAGCTGGAGTACTGTCAAGGGAGTGGGTGGAACCATAGTCAAGAAAATGAGATGTGATCAGAAATTGGTAGGCTTAGGAAACAGAATTTGAAAGGCTGTCAAGTGAATGGTTCTGGTTGAAGGCTGTCATCACTCATAGGAAGTGGAAAGTCTTAGTCACTCAGTTGTGACCTACTCTGTGACCCCATGGATTGTAGCCCACCACACTCCTCTGTCCATGGAATTCTCCAGGCAAGAATACTGGAGTGGGTAGACATTCCCTTCTCCAGGGGATCTTCCCAACCCAAGGATCAAACCTGGGGTCTCCTGCTTTGCAGGCAGATTCTTCACTGTCTGAACCACTAGGGAAGCCCTTCACTCATCGAGGTGGGACTAATTTTTGAATTGCTAGATTAGAGGAGCTACTCAGGACTGATCAGAGAGCTTTGTGAGCGCAAACAGTCTACATTACTCACGTTTCTGCTGAGTATCTCTCACGAGTGTCTGATACAATGAAAGAGATGAGTTAAAGTAAGAAAGAACAAACGAATGGATGAATAAAACAAGTCTAATTGTAATTTATCTCTTCTCTTCATTTTCTTTGCCACTCTACAAGTTCATATTTCATTACTTCTCAAGCAAACCAAAAGGACTCCCCAATTCGCCAACCTTTCCCAATTTCAATTCATATTTTAGACCCACAGCAGCTTTAGTCCTCTTGTTTGTAGGTTAGTTATTTGCTTATTCTGTTCTATCAAGGAAAGTAAGTCCCTTGAGATGGTTAGAAATGGTGTCCTACCAAGTTTTCCATGTCCAAAATAGCTAGCTGTCAAGAAATATTGGTGAAGCGAATCTTATAGTCATATGTCAAGCCACTATGAGGATTCAATGTCCTAAACATTTAAGACAACACTGATTTGATTTTTTGGCTGCGCTGGGCCTTTGCTGATAGGCATAGGCTTTCCCTAACGGTGGCGAGAGGGGGCTGCTCTCCAGGTGCCGTGCGCAGGCTTCTCACTGCAGTGGCTTCTGTTGTGGAGCACAGACTTTGGGCACGGGCTTCGGGAGTGTGCTGCTCAGGTTCAGTAGTTGCGACACACAGGCTTAGTTGCCCCACATGCGGCATGCGGAATCCTCCCAGACCGGGGATCGAACCCATGGCTCCTGCACTGGCAGGCAGAATCCCAACCACTGGACCACCAGGGGAGTCCCTGAACATTTAAAGCAATATCTTCCTTTCCATATTATTTAATCAGACACTCAAGAGCTACACTCGACTAAAACGTTCTCATAAAGTCTATCTCATAGAAACTTTCGTGTTCATTATTACATCAGATTTATGACTTTGAGGTTAAATTCATACTTTTTAAGAGAACTTTTTATGAAGCAGTATTTTCATTTTTTTTTCAGTAGCAGACTCTATGAGAGATATTGAACCTCTTCCCCACAAATGCACATACGCATGCATGCACAATATGATTTCAAGGGATTTAGGAATTCCCTGAAGCCCCTAGGAGATCCCTAATATTGATGGAAGTCAAGCCTGGAATTTGGAAGAATAAAGGTTTTCTGCAACTAAGAGAGAGGCTTCCCTGGTAGCTCAGATGGCAAAGAATCTGCCTGCAGTTCGGGAGACCTGGGTTCAATCCCTGGGTCAAGAAGATCCCCTGGAGAAGGAAATGGAAACCCACTCCAGTATTCTTGCCTGGAGAATCCCAGGAACAGAGACAGAGGAACCTGATGGGTTACAGTCCAGGGGGTAGCAAAGAGTCAGACATGAGATTCCACCCTATTCCTCCCTCTCACTTCTGTCCCCAGCACTGTTACCTAGTCCTTAGGGACACAGATGACCAGTCCATCAATACCGTTTTGAGATCAAAAACAGAAAACACATGGGAGGCAGGGCACCACATATTCTGTGCTCTTGTCAACAAGGGTCTTTATCCTGGGATTATGGAAGATGAGTGTGGATTGGCTGGATGGCCACTCTTGAAGCCGGGAGAAACAGACAAGTGCTTTTGAAATTGCCAGCTGATGAAAGAGAAGACACAGGGTTACTTCCATTCAACGCCGTTGGCCCCTGGGAGTTCTAGCTGTCCTTGGAGTATCTGTTGATAGCAAGGGCTGCTTTTGAGCCTGAGGAAACCTTTCTTCCTTTGAAGATTCCTTTCCCCATTCTTTCAGCTTCAAACTCGTGTGTGGATCTGACACCTGGGAAAGTTTGCCAGGAGAAGAGTGATAAAGTCCTCAAAAATTAAAAAAAAAAAAGAAAAGAATCTGTCAAAGGTTGATTCTAGTTTAATTTCCTGGCAGCTTTATCCCAGAAATAAGGGCTTCCAAATTTCTGTTTCGAGAGATTTCAATATTCTTCGCAATTTTGAAATAAGAGATTTCTCTGATGTAGGTTGTCATGGCATGATGGAAGACGACAGAAAAATCTGTTGAGATCTCAGAACTCACTCACCCCTTCATGCTTTTTTCTTTTCACTCTTTTCATGGGTAATCTGCCATTTTAAAGTGATGGTTTTCCCAAGATCCAGCCAGTATTTGAAACAAGATCCTCGGTCTCTTTATAGAGTGGATGTAACCTTTCCTGGGTTCCACCTGTTCAGCTCATGACTGATTTCTCAATGTGTTGAGAGACATCGAGCTGGATGAGCAGCATGTTACTGCATACAAAGCACAACCATTGATGATCAATTATGTAATAAAATCATGGTTTAATAGACATCATCAGTTTTGACTTAAATGCCACCAGAATAAGTATAACTACGGGGCGGGAGGAGAAAGCATTTCATCTGATAAACCTGGGAAGACACTGAGCATTCTGATGCAGAATTCACACTATCATTTCAAAACAAGAGGGAAACAAGTTGCAATAAGAATCGCAGGTGTCAAGAGATGTACATAAGCTGAGGATTCTGCATTTGGGAGGAATATGGATTTAAAATTAATCCAAGCATCATCTAATAATAGCATGCAGAGAATATCTGTGCACACAAAGCAGAGATGTTCCAGTAGCCTCTTCATATTTTTCTGCTCAATAATTAGTGCTCTTAATTATAATGTCGTTAACAAATAATTATACCATTCTTAAGCAAAGAAATTTAGTCTGTACCAAAAAAAAAAAAAGGAGAGATGGTTTACTTTAAGATATAGCTTAGTTACCTGTGGATGGAAAAAACTTCAGAGGTCCCACTCCTGAAATTCAAAGTCTCCACCTACAGAACAGCAGTAAGCAAAACAAATGAACAGAAACAAAGCACCACTAAGTTAATGCCACCATCCTAATTGTTCTCCTAAGCAATGACAGGCGAGGCATTGTATACATAGGACTAGACATGAACCTATCTGGGTTTGGGGCTGAAAGTTGTTGTTATTTAACTATGTGGGTTTAGACAGGCACTTGTCATGTCTGGATCCAAGTTCCCCATTTGGAAAAGGAGAGGTTTATGATTATAAGACCTAATGCTTATTGAACACAGTGTCAACCACTGTGCTTGACAATTTAATATATCACCTTTAATTCTTCAAGCAACTTTCCAAAATAAATGTTACTGTATTCATATTACTGAGGAGAAAGCTGAAGCTCAAAAAGGTAAAGTAACTTTCCAGAAGTGACATTAGTAACCAGTGATGGATCTGTATTTGGAACCCTACTTCAAGAGGCTCCAAGATAGAGTTCTTGTCCCTAAGGTGCTTGCACTCATTTATTTAGGGCCGGCCATAGAAAGCATCACAGATGGACTGGCTTACATGACAGGAATCGATTGTCTCACTGTTCTGGAAGCCAGAAGTCTGTGCTCGATCAATGTGCAAGGTCGGTTTCTTCTGAAACTACGAGAGAGACGGTTCCATGCCTCTCTCCTAGCTTCTGGTGGTTTCTGTTCATCTTTGACATTCCTTGGCTTATGGCAGGAGAGCTATGCTCTTTTTAAAAATGCTTTCATTTTGACTGTGCTGGGTCTTCGTTACTGGACAAGCTGTTCTCTAGCTGCGGTGCGCAGGTGCTACTTTCTGTTGGTGGTGCATGGGCTTCTTACTGCAATGGTTTCTCGTGTTGTGGGGCACGAGCTCTCGGGCAGGTGGGCTCCAGCAGGAGCGGCTCCCGGGCTCTAGGGCACAGGTTCAGCCCTGTGGCTCATAAGCTTCGTTGCTCCATGCCATGTGGGATCTTCCCAGACCAGGGATTGAACGCATGTCTCCTACACTGGCAGGCGGATTCTTTACCACTGAGCCACCAGGGAAGCCCAGGATAACTAGGGTCTTCACGTGGCATCCTTCCTGCATGTGTGTCTGGGTCTAAATTCTCTGCCTCCCAGCACAACACACACACATTTTTTAATAAAGATGCTAGTTGTATTGGATTTGAGGTCCACTCTAACTCCAGGATTGTTACTGAAAGTGAGGTCCCACTGCTCACCTCTCAGAAGCCAATAAAAATGCAAGGTTGGTGGAAAGGAAAGTTTGCTTTATTTTGGGCATCAGCAGCCAGGGAGGAGTGTGGACTCCTGCCCAAAGGCCGACTAGTCGCCCTCACTGGCAGCCAGTGGGTAAGAGCCTTTATAGATGGAGGAAGAGGGTTACACGCAGAAACAGCACTGTCATCATCTTGAAATTAGTCATTGGTGGTCTGATCAACGTCATCTTGGCTGTTTTAAGTACAGTTAGTCTTTAGTTCCAGGGGCGGTATGTTCCCATTTTTTTGAGGTCAGTTCTTAGAATTGCGGCAGCTTATGTCATAACTATGGTCTGGTCATCATGTAACTTGTTCCACCTGGTGGGGGTTTCAGTATCTACAATACAGCTCAAAGTTGTGGCTTAGAATCTTACCTAGAGCCCTTGAAGAGGAACTAAAGGTCCTTGACTTTGCCTGATGACTGAACTATCATTTAGTCTTGTGGGACTGTTTTCCTTTGTTTCTGCAGTTTCTTACTTCTCTCATTAAACTTATTCTTTGGCTAAAGTTTTTCCACAGACAAAGGGCAGGCCGAGGACATGGGGAGCAAGGACCATAGGGGCTGGCTCTGTTTCAGTATGACTTCAATTTCATTAATTTCATCTGCAACAACCTTATTTCCAAGCAAGGTCATATTTAGGGGGCCTGGGGACTAGGACGTCAGCATATGAACTTGGTTGGGGGATGCAGTTCAACCATAACAATTGGGGGTTTAAATTTAATGTATTTATTTTTAATTGGAGGATCATTGCTTTACAATACTGTGTTGGTTTCTGCCATACATCAATGTAAATCAGGTCTAGGTACACACATGTCCCCTCCTTCCAGTTGGGTTTTTAAAACTTGTTAAAGCTCCTAGAAAGAAGTATGCTGCTGCTGCTGCTGCTAAGTCGCTTTAGTCGTGTCCAACTCTGTGCAACCCCATAGACGGCAGCCCACCAGGCTCCCTCGTCCCTGGGATTCTCCACGCAAGAACACTGGAGTGGGTTGCCATTTCCTTCTCCAATGCATGAAAGTGAAAAGTGAAAGTGAAGTCACTGAGTCGTGTCCAACTCTCAGCGACTCCATGGACTGCAGCCTACCAGGCTCCTCCATCCATGGGATTTTCCAGGCAAGAGTACTGGAGTGGAGTGCCATTGCCTTCTCCGAAGAAAGAAGTATACAAAGAAGTAATTAATAATCGGTCATGAGTAATAGTTCCAGGTGACACTAGATTTCAGAATTCATGAGTGTTTTCTCTGGTGGATAATGAGTGCTAACCCTTCAGAAGCCTAAGGAAATCCCTTTTGGTATGGATGACCAGGGAATGTTTTATACCATGATGGGATTTTAACTGGCTGTGAAAAAATGATGTATCCCTGGGGTCAATACAGACAAGAAAGAGGAGGGGATGTGTTTTTGTGTTGGGATCCTGTCCCTGTTGTCAAGGAGCTTACAATCTAGCTCTGGAAATACAGATCAAACTTGTGAGAAGTTAACTATCAAGGCAAAGGTTTAAAACATGACCTTCACCAACACATGAGTGAGTAGTCATGCAATACAGCAAGCTGCAATGGCCATGTGAGTGACAAAGTGAGCTCCAGCACTTTGGGGAATGTTCATGGGTGTATGGTGATGTGAATTGTTGTTTTTTTTTTTTTTTAAGAATGGGCTTTGGATAGAAGAAGAGCAGGGAGAGAGGTTCCCAGGGAGAGAAGGGGCTGTACACCAAGGTCGTAAGCCTGAGACCTAACTAAAAGCCATTAGACCGTGCCAGTTAGGTGGAAAAATCACATTCTTATATAGGAATGCTCTAGGGTAAGAGTGGAAAAGGCGGGAGAAGCCCCGGCAGAATTAAAGCTGCTTCTTTGAATTTGCAATTCAACGTGTAAATTCACCCTATTGGTCTCCCTTTATTAATTTTTTAAGTTATTTACTTATTTGGCTGCATCATCGGGTCTTAGTTGCAGCACATGGGATCTTTCACTGCATGGGAAGGCTCAGTAGTCCTGGCTCCCAGGCTTAGCTGTTCCTTGGCACATGGGATCCTAGTTTCCCCGATCAGGGACTGAACCCAAGTCCCCTGCCTTAGAAAGCAGACTCTTAACCACTGGACCATCAGGAAGTCCCTAGCCTACCTTTATCTTTTCAGAATCCTGTACCAAAGCCCTTGCCTAGGAAGGCATTTACCAAAGTACATGGTCAGAATCTGTGATTCGTCAGTCTTGCAGGGGCTCCCCAACTTAGGGAAAAAGTTATGGGTTTAATAAATTAGGAGGTAATGAATAATTAACATTAATACTAGGTCAGGTCAGTATTAATGTTAATACTAACATTAATAACTAACATTAATTAATAGTCAGGTCCTCAGGTACTGGTGGGAAACAGACGACACACTCAAAATTAAGGCAGGTTTAGTAAATGACTGAGCAGTGTTTGAGGAAGCCACAAAGGAGAGGTGAGTAGTCGAGGGCTGGTACCAGTAGGAAGTCATTAACTATCCTGAGGCTTGGGGACTTCCCTGGTTAAGAATCTGCCTTCCAATGCAGGGGACACAGGTTTGATCCCTGGCCCAGGAACTAAGATCCCACGTGCCTCAGGGCAACTAAGCCTGCACACCATCACTGCTGAGGCCGAGTTCTCTAAAGCCCACACTACAACTAGAGAGAAGCCTGTGCAACAAAAAGCCTGGGCACTGCGATGAAGATCTCAGGTGCGGCAACTAAGACTCAAAGTAGCCAAATAACTATTTTAAAAATAAAAAATAAAAATTATCTGTAGGCTTGAAGAGAGGGAGAGAGGAAGGTTATTGTACCAGGAGGGGGACACTGGACAGGACCTGTATCCTTGAATTGAGGAATACAGCAGCCCACAGTCACCAGGCAGAGAGCAGGGGATAAAGTCTCCCACCTCACTCTCCTGACTCCCCAGCTTCCTGTTCAATCCCAGCTAAGGTCAAAGGCAAGGGAGTTCACCGACAAAGTCAAATCTTCCTCCCAGGGCACACAGCAGAGTGGGGATGATACATGAGGCAGGGACAGACAAGCAGGGGCAAATGGGATCTTCCCTGCACAGTTACTTTGCAAGAGGACTTCTTTGAGTATTTAATATATTAATGACCCTACAAAGGAGGCTTTGGAAGGCAATATTCCTAAACTAGCTTACTAGCTTTATCACAAAATTCCATTTTTGAAGGCTTCCTAGGACCAGTGATCAAAGGAAACCAAATTGGGAGGCTTTAATAGGTGGGATGAAATCCAAACCTCTTCTATCAGTCAACTTTCTTTCAAATGAAAGTGTCAGGAACCAATCTCAAGCTAAACAAAAGGAGAAATTTTGGCTTTCACATAATTTGTGAGTCAGAAAGAGGCTTTTGATTCAGGCAAGGATGGAGGCAGGAGCTCTCAGGATGATGAGACCTCTGTCAGTACCTTCAGCATTCCACTCTGTCCATCACAGCTAAGCTTTATTCTGCATGCTGCCTCTCACCATGAGGAAGGCAGTTCCCCTACTGACTGCCCCCTACCATATCCTCCCAGCTCAGCAATACCAGTGAAGTAGGGACTTCTCTCCCCAAGTTCATATGCCAACCCCATGATGATTCTAAGTGCTTCAGCCTAAGGTAGAGTGTCCATCCCTAAACAATATCTGATTATTCACTGAAGTTGTTTGACATTGTTCAGCCCTTGGGAGTTGGGGAGAGTACTGATCCTATTTTCACAGACTCACCAGGACATATTTCCCCAGAGTTTAGGGAAGAAATAAGATAGAAGGTCATAAAAAGATGAAAATTTACTACCATCTAAAACTATAGCATGCAGGCGGCTGCCGCGAGCGGTGCACTTAAGCGCAGGCGGAGGCCAAGAGGAGCCACCCGGCGTCCAAGGTCAGAGGCGGCAGCCGGGGGGAGCCACCCCGAGTCCGAGGCCAGAGGCGGCAGCTGGGAGGAGCCACCCAACATCCAAGGAGCTGTGGCAGAGTGGGCTCAGGAGGGCCTAGAAGAGCTATCCCACGTTGAAGGTTAGGAAGGGCAGTGGAGTGGAGATACCCCTCATCCAAGGTAAGGAGCAGCAGCTGCACTTTGCTGGAGCAGCAGTGAAGAGATAACCCATGCCCAAAGTAAGAGAAACCCAAGTAAGATAGTAGGTGTTGCGGGAGGGAATCAGAGGGCAGACACACTGAAACCATACTCACAGAAAACTAGTCAATCTAATCACACTAGGACCACAGCCTTGTCTAACTCAATGAAACCAAGCCATGCCTGCGGGGCAACCCAAGATGGGTGGGTCATGGTGGAGAGGTCTGACAGAATGTGGTCCACTGGAGAAGAAATGGCAAACCACTTCAGTATTCTTGCCTTGATAACCCCATGAACAGTATGAAAAGGCAAAATGATAGGATACTGAGAGAGGAACTCCCCAGGTTGGTAGGTGCCCAATATGCTACTGGAGGTCAGTGGAGAATTAACTCCAGAAAGAATGAAGGGATGGAGCCAAAGCAAAAACAAAACCCACCTGTGGATGTGACTGGTGATAGAAGCAAGATCTGATGCTGTAAAGAGCAATATTGCATAGGAACCTGGAAAGTCAGGTCCATGAATCAAGACAAATTGGAAATGGTCAAACAAGAGATGGCAAGAGTGAACGTCGACATTCTAGGAATCAGCGAACTAAAATGGACTGGAATGGGTGAATTTAACTCAGATGACCATTATATCTACTACTGCGGGCAGGAATTCTTCAGAAGAAATGGAGTAGCCATCATGGTCAACAAAAGAGTCCAAAATGCAGTACTTGGATGCAGTCTAAAAAAACGGCAGAATGATCTCTGTTCGTTTCCAAGGCAAATCATTCAATATCATGGTAATCCAAGGCTATGCCCCAACCAGTAACGCTGAAGAAGCTGANCGCACTGTGGGGAGACTCTTTACCATCTGAGCCACCAAGGAAGAACACACCATAAATTCCCATTGTTCCTCAGCACTTTTGATTTGAATCCTGCTTCATGGGAATCAAGTCTCAAGTCTGCAATGAAATGTGTCCAGTGTCCCAGTTTCCTTATTCCAAGCTGTAGATTTTGTTTTCCATCCTCTTAACTCCTATTGCATTAAAATGTCTGTACCATCCATTTGATCTTTATGACCCGCTGCCCTTTCTTGTGTGTGTGTATGTATATCCCTTATCCCTGTAGACACAACTAAGCTGTAAACAACTTGAGTTCCATGACATCAGTGTCATATCTTCATATACTTTGTATCTACCTTGCCTAGCATACTATAGATGTTAATTAAATGTATTTTTCTAACTATTTCAGAGGTTCAAGTTTAGCATCCCATCTCTTCATGTTTGCTTGCATTTCCATCAATCCTTCACGTCCTCTATGCTAACATGTAGAGTGGCATTGAAAAATGCTGTTACCTTAGTCTGGTCCCAGGTTCTTGTCAAGTGGGTCAACAATGTTGATATGGTGGAAAAGAATAGCCCATTAATTCATTTATTCATTCATTTACTCACTCATTCGACACTTAATTGAGAACCTTCTATGAACAACACACTGTGTTAGGCATTGTGGAGCACATGAAGATAAATACATAGATTGTGTCTTGAGGGTATTCAAAATAATAGGGGAATATAAAATAAGAATAAAATTTCTAAGAGACAAGATAGACTATTGCATGTCAAAACATTTTACCAGTCCTTGTGGAAGGGAATTTGAGAACATCTAGCAATACCTTTACCCCCTGACCCAGCAATGCCAATTCTAGGAATTCACCCTAAAATAGACCTCAATCTATATGAAACAACATACGTACAACGTTTTTCAATGTGGCAATTCTGTAGTAGAAAACTTAGGGAACAACATAACAATCCACCCTTAGAAAACTAGCAGAGTACATTATCTACCTAAAAAGACTGAGGAAGATGATTACAGATTGAGTCAAGTGATTTCCAATATAATATTAAGAGAAAAAGGGAAGCAAGGAACAAAAGTATATATGTGGTCGCTTTTGTCTACAAAAGGAAGAAAGATTTTAAATATGTTTTTCCCATGATGAAACACAGAAGGAATGAACTAGAAATTAATTAAAATCGCTTTAATAATGTCTCTCTCCCCCTCTTTTTTTGAAAGTGATTTCTTGATTTGCCCTGTCCACTGAAAGGGGCTAAAAACAATGACTTCCTGGTAGAAATGAGCAAATCTAACCCTCAGGTTTTTTTTTTTTTTTCTAATGACCACTCTCCAATAAAAAGAACCAGAGTTTCTTGAGAAATGGCTCATTTCAAGTCTGTACAATAGAAGTTTAAGGTAATCATGGAACATCTAGTAGTTCCATAAAAGCAAAGAAATACTCAAGCTTTAATGGGGTTAAGGTCAAAATACCATAGGAATGAACTTCAGGGTTTCCTGAATACGTTCATTAAGCACAGAACACACAAATAAAGCATAAAAAGGCAAATGGAATATAACATTTTGAGTAAGTAGTTGGGACAAATTGAGAGACACAGCATTGACACATACACACCACTGTGTTCTTTTAAATAGTATATTGTTATTTTCAAATAGACTCATTAACCGTTGATTTTTTCCCTCTACACATTAAGAAACAGCAACTTCTACTCTATCCATGTGCGAGTCGTTACTTCCAATTTCAGCACTTTATCATGTTGAATATTTACTGAGTTCTACAATAAATCATGGAGCTTGTAAATACTGTCACAAGAAAACAAATTTATAAACTCATGTTATCACAGAGATTCCGGGAGCGTTCTGCTGTGTGGAGAACCCATCTCATCAGTCACTCAGGAATGTTATATATAAGATTTACAGCCCTTGAAAATGGAGCTTTAGAGGTTTTCATATGTGTCCATCCATTATAGCTGTACAAATGGTGCTGTTGGCTGAGTGGCAAGGCGAGTGGGGACCCAAGGCACTCTCCTGGTGTCTGCAGAGGTCAGCGTGTGTGCTTGTGAACAGAGTAGGAGAAGAGAATGCAGCCAAATTTGAGGTGTGACCCTTCAATCAGCATGGATCCTGTTCAACAGAGGAGTCTGGCAGTACACTGTCTTCAAGGTTTTAGATTGATCAGTGCCCCTGTGAGAACATTAGCTGCACTGTGACTGTGACCACTGTAACTGAGCCCACCCATGAGGTAAACCGCTCTAAGTTCTCTTGTAGCAGAGGTGGGTCATCCACCAGGGCTCTTNAGGTCAAAATACCATAGGAATGAACTTCAGGGTTTCCTGAATACGTTCATTAAGCACAGAACACACAAATAAAGCATAAAAAGGCAAATGGAATATAACATTTTGAGTAAGTAGTTGGGACAAATTGAGAGACACAGCATTGACACATACACACCACTGTGTTCTTTTAAATAGTATATTGTTATTTTCAAATAGACTCATTAACCGTTGATTTTTTCCCTCTACACATTAAGAAACAGCAACTTCTACTCTATCCATGTGCGAGTCGTTACTTCCAATTTCAGCACTTTATCATGTTGAATATTTACTGAGTTCTACAATAAATCATGGAGCTTGTAAATACTGTCACAAGAAAACAAATTTATAAACTCATGTTATCACAGAGATTCCGGGAGCGTTCTGCTGTGTGGAGAACCCATCTCATCAGTCACTCAGGAATGTTATATATAAGATTTACAGCCCTTGAAAATGGAGCTTTAGAGGTTTTCATATGTGTCCATCCATTATAGCTGTACAAATGGTGCTGTTGGCTGAGTGGCAAGGCGAGTGGGGACCCAAGGCACTCTCCTGGTGTCTGCAGAGGTCAGCGTGTGTGTTGTGAACAGAGTAGGAGAAGAGAATGCAGCCAAATTTGAGGTGTGACCCTTCAATCAGCATGGATCCTGTTCAACAGAGGAGTCTGGCAGTACACTGTCTTCAAGGTTTTAGATTGATCAGTGCCCCTGTGAGAACATTAGCTGCACTGTGACTGTGACCACTGTAACTGAGCCCACCCATGAGGTAAACCGCTCTAAGTTCTCTTGTAGCAGAGGTGGGTCATCCACCAGGGCTCTTCTAGATCTTTCCCACAGAAATATGAGCTTTCATCTCTGTGCATCTGTTTCCTCCCTGGGAAATGTAGGACAGCACTTGCAGGAGGAAATAGTAGCTTCTCCTTTTTCTGCTTCCCTTTTAAAAAAAGTCAGGGGCGGGGGCAGAGTATCGGTTCAGTTCAGTTCAGTTGCTCAGTAGTGTCCGACTCTTTGCCACCCCATGGACTGCAGCACACCAGGCTTCCCTGTCTATCATCAACTCCCGGAGCTTACTCAAACTCGTGTCCTTCGAGTCGGTGATGTCATCCAACCATCTCATCCTCTGTCATCCCCTTCTCCTCCTGCCTTCAATCTTGCCCAGCATCAGGGTCTTTTCCATTGAGTCAGTTCTTTGCATCAGGTGGCCAAAGTATTGGAGTTTCAGCTTCAGCATCAGTCCTTCTAATGAACACCCAGGGCTGACCTCCTTTATAATGGACTGGTTGGATCTCCTTGGAGTTCAAGGGACTCTCAAGAGTCTTCTCCAACATCACAGTTCAAAAGATCAATTCTTCAGCACTCTTCTTCACAGTCCAACTCTCACATGACCACTGGAAAAGCCATAGCGTCGACTAGATGGACCTTTGTTGGCAAAGTAATGTCTCTGCTTTTTAATATGCTATTTAGGTTGGTCATAGCTTTTCTTCCAAGGAGCAAGGGGTTGGGGGGAAGTATAGCTGCTTTAAAATGTTGTGTTAGTTTCTGCAATACAAAGAAGTGATTCAGTTATATGTATACATATATCCCTTCCCTCTTGAGCCTCCTCTGACCCACCTCCCCATCCTATCTCTCTAAAATCGTCACAGAGTGCTGAGCCAAGCTCCCTGTGCTATACAGCAGGTTCTGACTAGTGATCTATGGTAGTGTATATATGTCAATCTTAATCTCCCAGTTCATCCCACCCCCACCTACCTTCTCTATGTCCAAATGTCTGTTCTATATGTCTGTGTCACTATACTTGCCTGGCAAAAAGGTTCATCAGTACCATTTTTCTAGGTTCCACATACATGCATTAATAGACTATATTTGTCTTTCTCTTTCTGACTTACTTCACTCTATGACAAACTCTAGGTCTGTCCACATCTTGATGAATGGATGTGGTACATATATACAGAGGAATATAAAATAGAATGAAATTCAGTCATTTGTAGAGACTTGCTTCACTTCTCAACCCATCACTCTCTTTGATAAGATACACACTCCTCTTTCTTTCAGATTGTTATTGAACGACAGTGCACAAATCTAATCTTTAAGGTCTAGCTTATTTAAAGTCCCTGAGGAATACTTAGGATTGGAAGGAAACAAGTGGCAAATCCTGGAAAAACATGAATAATTACATTATTGACTTATTCTGTAAACTTGCATCTTATTTCACTTACCATGAGGCTGGAGTGAACAGGTGTCTTTTTCATTTAATTTTCAAAAGCAGAAACTAGTTCATTCTTTCCCAGGATGGCAAGTTGTTGATCAGGAGATGACAGTCACCCTGACAAGTGAGCTGAGCTTTCTTCCTGTTGTCCTCTGTTGCCTGGATATTTCCTTTGGGTTTGGGGCAACCATCCCCAGCTTGCTTGTCTTTCCCCTCTTCCTACATGACACAGTGACTTAACAACCTCCAAGGGGGAATTTGGGAGGAGTTTAGAGTGTTTAAATGGGGCTTTGTACTCATAATTCATATCCATTAGCCTTACATAGATGATGGATGGCACTAAATATATCCAATTTTTGAGGCTTGTTATTTGCTAACTATAACTATAGCCAAGGCCCTTTGGCTCTCACTGAAGGGGAACTTAAGCTATTAACTGAGATTAAGTGACTCATTTTGAGGTCAAACAGTAAATCTGGGATAGACCGGGAATTAGAACCACAGCTCCAAAGAGCTACAAAAACAAAGACTTAAAGAGGTGGGGAAAAGGATACAATTTAGAAGATGACCCTTTCTCTTCCGGCTACAGTGACAGATGACACTGGCTCTGGATTATTCGCAGGGATTCATAACTCTTTTCGAACCTCAATAATGAATTCGAGTGCCGCTCACAGATCTTTGTGAGACAGTTCTGTGCCCTGCTCTAGAAGAAAACGGAAATGGATTGAAACGGCTCGCTGACCCCCTCCCATTCTGCTGTCTGCAGTGTGTGGATGTAGTTCAGTTTATTTCAGCAAGAATTTATTCAGCACACACTGAGTGCCAAGCATGGTGTCCATCCTCTAAATGAATATCGGGGAATTGAAACAAGACCCGCTTCCCACAGGAACTCGGAGTCCAGTGGTCTATTCACTTACTGCCTTAAATGATTATTTGCCTTCTCTTTCTGACTAGCAAAATTACAAGAAGAACACAAATTAGACTTTAACTGAAAAGTATCAAGAACACACAATGTTCTTGAAGACACAACTGGTTATTTTTCATTCAACCAGATGAAGCAGTGAATGCCAGCACAGTGACATCGGCGGCTGCCCTTCAGTTGTAGACTTGGAAAGCAGATCCTAAATCCTCCAGTGAAATGTTTTGGCAGGCATTTCATCCAGATATTATTAACAACAAAATGAAAACAATCCATGCATCAATTCTGTGTCCCAGGGAGGTCCCTGATGGGAATGTTAGCAACTGCAGCTTCAAATGTTCCTGCCCCACAAAATCTCATTTCCCAATCAGTTATAATCTTTTAAGTAGCTTTTCTGTTTGAGGATAAATAAAGCATATGCATGTCCTTGTCCAGCCACTTCTTGCATTTTTCAGTAGTGTGACATTCTGGGGGGTTATGACTGACCCATGACTCAACGACATAAGGATAGTCTCAACAGTGAAAAGACTGCTTGGCAAAAACATCACACAAGTACACAACCCATTGGAGATTAAAAAGAGCATGGTAAGGGCAGTCCATTCATTCAACAGATAATGAGTACTCCGCTAGACCTACATCTTAGACTAATGACTCCATCTCTTAGAGCCTCAGTTTTTCTCATCTGTGAAATGGGAACAATGATATCTACCTCAAAGGATGGTGGTGGGGATTCAGGACAGCAACCAAGTGAAAGTTCACAGCCCAGGGCCCACCCAGGGGAGGTGCTCAGTAAATTTGGATTTCCTTCATTGCTAGGGGAGAAGAGGAAAATGTATGTTTTCTTCAAGTTGCCTACTTCACCTCTGCCTTCTTCATCTTTAATAGCTGCAATCTTGGAGTCTTCATTAGAGACAAAACAGATAGAAGGCATTGCTTGGGACTGCCTTCACGTTTCTGTCTTGTGACCACTCCTCCATGTATCCTCATCCTTACTTCAGTGGTCTCAAGAGTATCACCATCCTTTCTGTTGATTAACTCACCCTTCTGTGAGTTAACCGAAAAATCACTCAGCCCATTCCTTGACAGTTCCTAAAAACATCTTGCTATCCAAAACTTTCTCTTCCTGTCCTCGGGCATTGTACTTTCTGCATATAAACAAACTTGACTTTCTTCTCGACCCGAGCCCCCTGTGTCCATGGATCTCTCTCTCTGACGCCAAAGCCAAGCCAAGGATGGAAGATGGGTCCCTCTATTCACTTTCTCAACCACCATTCGCTTCTCAAGCCCTCCTCCTCTGACTTCTGTCTTCCCCACACCACAGAGACCGCTCTTGTCAAAGTCACCAGTCATTTCCAAGCCTATTGAATATTTTTTCATCTTTTTTTAATGGTTTCTTTAAAAAAATACACATCTTTGGCTACACGCAGGCTTTCTCTAGTTGCGACAAGAGGGGGGCTCCTCTCCAGTTGTAGTATGAGCCCTTCTCATCGAAGTGGCTTCTCTAGTTGTGGAACACAGGCTTAGCTGCCTCGTGGCACGTGGAATCTTCCCAGACCAGAGACCAAATCCGCATCCTCTGCACTGGCAGGTAGATTCCTAACTAATGGACCACCAGGGAAGTCCAGTATTTTTTTTTNCTGGAGTGAACAGGTGTCTTTTTCATTTAATTTTCAAAAGCAGAAACTAGTTCATTCTTTCCCAGGATGGCAAGTTGTTGATCAGGAGATGACAGTCACCCTGACAAGTGAGCTGAGCTTTCTTCCTGTTGTCCTCTGTTGCCTGGATATTTCCTTTGGGTTTGGGGCAACCATCCCCAGCTTGCTTGTCTTTCCCCTCTTCCTACATGACACAGTGACTTAACAACCTCCAAGGGGGAATTTGGGAGGAGTTTAGAGTGTTTAAATGGGGCTTTGTACTCATAATTCATATCCATTAGCCTTACATAGATGATGGATGGCGCTAAATATATCCAATTTTTGAGGCTTGTTATTTGCTAACTATAACTATAGCCAAGGCCCTTTGGCTCTCACTGAAGGGGAAACTTAAGCTATTAACTGAGATTAAGTGACTCATTTTGAGGTCAAACAGTAAATCTGGGATAGACCGGGAATTAGAACCACAGCTCCAAAGAGCTACAAAAACAAAGACTTAAAGAGGTGGGGAAAAGGATACAATTTAGAAGATGACCCTTTCTCTTCCGGCTACAGTGACAGATGACACTGGCTCTGGATTATTCGCAGGGATTCATAACTCTTTTCGAACCTCAATAATGAATTCGAGTGCCGCTCACAGATCTTTGTGAGACAGTTCTGTGCCCTGCTCTAGAAGAAAACGGAAATGGATTGAAACGGCTCGCTGACCCCCTCCCATTCTGCTGTCTGCAGTGTGTGGATGTATTCAGTTTATTTCAGCAAGAATTTATTCAGCACACACTGAGTGCCAAGCATGGTGTCCATCCTCTAAATGAATATCGGGGAATTGAAACAAGACCCGCTTCCCACAGGAACTCGGAGTCCAGTGGTCTATTCACTTACTGCCTTAAATGATTATTTGCCTTCTCTTTCTGACTAGCAAAATTACAAGAAGAACACAAATTAGACTTTAACTGAAAAGTATCAAGAACACACAATGTTCTTGAAGACACAACTGGTTATTTTTCATTCAACCAGATGAAGCAGTGAATGCCAGCACAGTGACATCGGCGGCTGCCCTTCAGTTGTAGACTTGGAAAGCAGATCCTAAATCCTCCAGTGAAATGTTTTGGCAGGCATTTCATCCAGATATTATTAACAACAAAATGAAAACAATCCATGCATCAATTCTGTGTCCCAGGGAGGTCCCTGATGGGAATGTTAGCAACTGCAGCTTCAAATGTTCCTGCCCCACAAAATCTCATTTCCCAATCAGTTATAATCTTTTAAGTAGCTTTTCTGTTTGAGGATAAATAAAGCATATGCATGTCCTTGTCCAGCCACTTCTTGCATTTTTCAGTAGTGTGACATTCTGGGGGGTTATGACTGACCCATGACTCAACAACATAAGGATAGTCTCAACAGTGAAAAGACTGCTTGGCAAAAACATCACACAAGTACACAACCCATTGGAGATTAAAAAGAGCATGGTAAGGGCAGTCCATTCATTCAACAGATAATGAGTACTCCGCTAGACCTACATCTTAGACTAATGACTCCATCTCTTAGAGCCTCAGTTTTTCTCATCTGTGAAATGGGAACAATGATATCTACCTCAAAGGATGGTGGTGGGGATTCAGGACAGCAACCAAGTGAAAGTTCACAGCCCATGGCCCACCCAGGGGAGGTGCTCAGTAAATTTGGATTTCCTTCATTGCTAGGGGAGAAGAGGAAAATGTATGTTTTCTTCAAGTTGCCTACTTCACCTCTGCCTTCTTCATCTTTAAAGCTGCAATCTTGGAGTCTTCATTAGAGACAAAACAGATAGAAGGCATTGCTTGGGACTGCCTTCACGTTTCTGTCTTGTGACCACTCCTCCATGTATCCTCATCCTTACTTCAGTGGTCTCAAGAGTATCACCATCCTTTCTGTTGATTAACTCACCCTTCTGTGAGTTAACCGAAAAATCACTCAGCCCATTCCTTGACAGTTCCTAAAAACATCTTGCTATTCAAAACTTTCTCTTCCTGTCCTCGGGCATTGTACTTTCTGCATATAAACAAACTTGACTTTCTTCTCGACCCGAGCCCCCTGTGTCCATGGATCTCTCTCTCTGACGCCAAAGCCAAGCCAAGGATGGAAGATGGCTCCCTCTATTCACTTTCTCAACCACCATTCGCTTCTCAAGCCCTCCTCCTCTGACTTCTGTCTTCCCCACACCACAGAGACCGCTCTTGTCAAAGTCACCAGTCATTTCCAAGCCTATTGAATATTTTTTCATCTTTTTTTAATGGTTTCTTTAAAAAAATACACATCTTTGGCTACACGCAGGCTTTCTCTAGTTGCGACAAGAGGGGGGCTCCTCTCCAGTTGTAGTATGAGCCCTTCTCATCGAAGTGGCTTCTCTAGTTGTGGAACACAGGCTTAGCTGCCTCGTGGCACGTGGAATCTTCCCAGACCAGAGACCAAATCCGCATCCTCTGCACTGGCAGGTAGATTCCTAACTAATGGACCACCAGGGAAGTCCAGTATTTTTTTTTCACTTTATTCTTCATGGCTCTTTATGACTTTTGAAACTGTTTTCCTTCTTGAAACTGCTGCTCTCCCAGCATTGTGGTGCGAGATTCTAGTCTTTCTCTTCTTTTCCTGGATGCTACTGCCTATTCTAGGGGCTCCTCATCCATTATGCCTGATGATAATAGCCAGGTTTTTTTTTTTTTTCACCTTTTATTGGAGTGTAGTTGATTTACAATGTTGTGTTAGTTTCAGGTGTACAGCATAGTGATTAAGTTATATATATTTTCATTTTATTCAGATTCTTTTCCAATATAGAGTAACAACTTTTACAGAGACCTCAATATATAAAAGTAGTTTTCTAACTACTTTCACAACAAACCTTTAACAAGTATGAATATCCCCCCTCTCCTTTTACACACAAGGAAAGAGGAGCTTAGAAGGGCTAAGCAATCGGCCTAGAGGGTCATGCTAATAATAAGTGGTCACTGTTGTTCTTATTTAGTCACTAAGTCATGTCCTATTCTCTGCGACCCCATGGACTGTAGCCTGCTAGGCTCCTCTGTCCATGGGATTTCCAGGCGAGAATACTGGAGTGGGCTGCCATTTCCTAGCCTTATTCAAACCCAGGCAGCCTAGCCCCAGAGCCCCTCTTATCACTACCTAAAGGTTAGTATTCTCTGTAACCCTTTCTTTCATTTTAACATTTCAATGATTTTTTTTTTACCCCTCATTCTGTAGTTTCTCCCAGATATGTCTAATTCACTCCCATTCTTTTAATAATTACTTACCTGTATATTGGAGAAGGAAATGGCAACTCACTCCAGTATTCTTGCCTGGAGAATTCCATGGACAGAGAAGATTAGCAGGCTCTATATGGGGTCATAAAGAGTTGGACACGGCCGAAGCGACTCAGCATGCACATATATTGATGACTCCCAGGTTGCTGCAGGGTCTCTGAGAAGCACACACTCAGATGGAATTAGATGTGCAATAAATCTGTTGGAAGAAATGCCTGTAAGGGTTAAAGGAGAGAGGGAGAGCCTTGGGCCTTTGTGCTGATGGACTTCAATGAAAGAATAAGAAGGAAGGAGGTTGGGTAGGAAGAGCCTCAGCTCCCAGTACAGCCCCGAGGAAGCCTGTGTTAGAGAAGCCTGCAGGCCATGGCCAGGCTCGGTCACTGGTGGCTGGGAGCTGCCCCGGGAGAGTGGAGGGTGTGAACACTGTCCCTCCTGAAGGTGAAGGAGCAGAGGGCAGTTCCCATTCTCTTGACGGGAAATCTGAGCAGTACAGATTTCCAGATCACTGCCAAGCCCCGTCCCCAGTTTCTGTCCTATTCTTGTTTCTTTTTGTTTTTATTTTATTTTTGGCTGCACCATGCGGCATGTGGGATCTCAGTTCCCAGACCAGGGATCAAACCTGTGCCGCCTGTGTTGGAAGTGTGGATTCTTAACCTCTGGACTTCCAGAGAAGTCCCCTATCTTGTCTTTGAACTTTAGTCTTAACCCCACCTGCTGGCCTTCTGTGTCCATCCTTCCCCACACGGAACCTCAAACTGAGCACATGCAACACTGAACTCCTCTGAGGGCCTCGTCCTTTTCATATTCTCTACACCCCTTGCCTCAGTGTGGTCCTACCATCCACTCATCATCCAAGTCACCCCCTTCCTTTCCCTCTCGTCTGCATGTGCAACCAGGAACCAAGTTCTGTGCATTTTAGGTCCTCAGCTCAGTTCAGTTCAGTCGCTCAGTCTTTGTGACCCCATGAATCGCAGCACGCCAGGCCTCCCTGTCCATCACCAATTCTCAGAGTTCACTCAGACTCATGTCCATTGAGTCACTGATGCCATCCAGCCATCTCATCCTCTGTCGTCCCCTTCTCCTCCTGCCCCCAATCCCTCCCAGCATCAGAGTCTTTTCCAATGAGTCAACTCTTCGCATGAGGTGGCCAAAGTACTGGAGTTTCAGCTTGAGCATCATTCCTTCCAAAGAAACCCCAGGGCTGACCTTCATTTTAGGGCCTACATTTCTGTTAAGTTGGTGGGTCGGTTCTCTCTGTATCTGCTACTGCTGCCTTTGTTAGACCCTCAGCCCTCTCTGTTATAAGATCTTTATATCTCGTTGGTCTCCTCATTGCTACCATCTTCCCATGACACTGCCAACAGAGCAAGCTTCCTCCACAAAACTGACCTCATGGGGAAAGGAGAGGGTGGGATGAATCAAGAGAGCAGCACGGAAACAAATACATGACCATGTGTGAAGTATACAGCCATGAGAATTTGCTGTGTGACACAGGGAGCTCAACCCAGTGCTCTGTGACAACCTAGAGGGGTGCGATGGGTGGAAGATGGGAGGAGGGTTCACGAGGGAGGGGACCTGTGGCTGATTCCTGCTGATGTATGGTGGAAACCAGCACAATACTGCAAAGCAATTATCCTCCGATAAAAAGTTAAGAGAAAAAAACTGACCTCATGACCTGATCATCTCCACGTGACATAGTGCAGTTTAAAGCTGAGCTCTGAGTACTTCAAGAGTTCAAACAGGTGATGATGGGCCTCTGTTGGAAATGCAAGGAAGCCTTTCTAGATGAAAAAAAAAAAAAAATCACAGAGTAGATGACCAGTCCCTGGTTTTGTTTGTTGAATATTTATTTAGCTGTGCCAGGTCTTAGTTGTGGCACCCAGGATCTTCACTGCACCGTGGGGAATCTTTCCTTATGCCCACAGACTAGTTGTTGTGTGCAGGTGTGCAGGCTTAGCTGCCCCAGGGTATGTGGGATCTTTCTTCCCTGACCACAGATTGAACCCACGTCCTCCATACTGCAAGGCGGATTCTCAACCACTCGACCACCAAGGAAGTCCTCACCAGTCCTCCTTTAACCAGATAACTATTCACTCAGTCATGGCTGCTCATGGCCAAGAAAAGTCTAGTCGGAAAGAAGTTTCATGCTGCTATGAAAACAGTGATTTGTTGACGACAAAGAAGGAACTCTTCATTTTCCGTGAAATGTGAGGATCTTAAGGTTTGGGATTTCTGTCTTTCAAGTACAGTTGACACTGACACGTATCTGTTGGCTGGCCTTCAAGTCCAGCCACGGCCTTTGCCCTGGTGCCCCCTGACCTCGCCTCACACCTCCCATCTCCTTTTAACTTGAGAGGCAGAGGCATTCTCACTGCTCTTCAGGGAGGGATTGTTTCTTGTCTCTTCAAAGAGAAACTTGAGAAGGCCAACAGTGTGGGCCTCTCCTGCAGGTACAGTGAATTCTAGATGAGTCTGAGAAACAGCGGAGTCAATTTCAGTTTTCAAGGATATCAAAGAACTTTAGGAAAGCACCCAAATTTGGGGTATTTTGAGTTCAATTTTGGACATCAATAGAGATATGACTACAAAATGCTCTGAAGGACAGTAGATATTTTGCTCAGTAAACTGACTTGTGAAAGTTTAATCAGCTAATTTATCCTTCCTCCACCTCAGCCCATCCAGGATATAGAAATGAACATTTTCCTTCTTTCAGAAGAAATTTACTCCACATGCTCTGTGAGACAATGTAAGAGAAAACTACAGTAGATCAGATAAACTGGTCCACAAGAAGATGCTGTCAGCTACAAATGATACCAAATATCAACCTTCTAATTGTGATACCTAAACATAATTTCCCTAGAAGATATCATTTTACTTAAAAATTATTTATTTATATATTTGGCTGAAATATATATATTATACATATATATATCTTTGGCTAAAATATAGTATATATTTATATATTTAGTTGTGCATGTGAACTCTTAGCTGCAGCATGTGGGATCCAGTCCCCTCGAGCAGGGACCGAACCCAGGCTCCCTGCATTGGGAGTGGGGAGTCTTAGTCACTGGACAACCAGGGAAGTCCCCAAGGATGTCATTTTAGTAACAGTTTTATACTTGCTTTGTATGAGTGTTTACTTTCTAAAGGCAATGATCCCATTGCCATCCTTTTGTTTGTAGGAGAGGAGGGGCAGCAGGAGAAAGACAACTTAAGGAAAAGGTTGTGGAAATGGATCTGATGGTTTGGGCAGATGATTAACTGCCTCTGCAGAGGCAGCCCTGAGGGCTACAAAAGCCCTTCCTCAATTTAAGACTTTCCCCATTTCCCTCCTGATTGTTGAAATCTGATCTTTGTTTCATAGTCATACATCAGTAGCTTGATAACTTTAATTTGTTGACGGTAATTTTCCTCCCATATTCAAAACTAGAGAAGCAGGTAAAAGCTCTATGCCAAGGTTGCCTTTTTTTGCCAGTCTTCATCTTCACCTGTTAAGGTGGAAAGAACAAGAGCTGGGAAAGGATCCCAAGAGCTCAAACCATGAAGAGAGGAGACGCAACTGCCTCCTTTGGGCTGGATGGTGCACTGACTCCACGGGCGTGGGTCTGGGTGAACTCCAGGAGTTGGTGATGGACAGGGAGGCCTGGCGTGCTGCGATTCATGGGGTCGCAAAGAGTCGGACACGACTGAGCAACTGAACTGAACTGAACATCATCTTTTGGAATACTGGATTAACCCTAGTACAAAGGGGCACTTTCCCGGTTAAACGAAACTCTTGATTTTCTATTGGGTTGGCCCAAAAGTTCATTTGGGCTTTTCCATAAGACATTACAGGAACACCTTGAATAGAGTTTTTGGTCAATTCAACATGATCCTGGGTGTCAGGATCAATTGTGAAATGTGTGTCACAAACACATTACTAATAATAAAGTGGTAGAGTTTTCTTAGTAGCCATGGTTATTATTGCTCAAGAAACGTGAGTGGATTAAGGGTTAGCCTTTATGTTCATCACAGCACTGTTTATAATAGCTACGACATGGAAGCAACCTAGATGTCCATCAGCAGATGAATGGATAAGAAAGCTGTGGTACATATACACAATGGAGTATTACTCAGCCATTAAAAAGAATACATTTGAATCAGTTCTAATGAGGTGGATGAAACTGAAGCCTATTATACAGAGTGAAGTAAGACAGAAAGAAAAACACCAATACAGTATACTAACACATATATATGGAATTTAGAAAGATGGTAATGATAACCTTGTATGCAAGACAGAAAAAGAAACACAGATGGACTCTGTGGGAGAGGGAGAGGGTGGGATGATTTGGGAGAATGGCATTGAAACATGTATAATATCATATAGGAAACGAATTGCCAGTCTAGGTTCAATGCAGGATACAGGATGCTTGGGGCTGGTGCAATGGGCTGGGAGGTAGGTGGCGGGGGCGGGGTGGGGCTCAGGATTGGGAACACATGTACACCCATGGTGGATTCGTGTTGATGTATGGCAAAACCAATACAATATTATAAAATAAAATAAAGTAAAATAAAATAAAAATAAAATAAAAAATGTCTTCCTCACTCAGGTCCATTCTAACGCATTTCCTGGGGGAGAAGCTGAGGGAGGGAGATTACTATTGAGTTACTGAGACACAGGGATCACTCTACGGCAGCTCCAGTGGTTCGTGCCTAAGGACCTCCTTTGTGTTGGGCGCCATGACTAGATGAGGCTGAGAAATACTGGTCCCAGAACCATCTCTCAGGGAGACCTCTGGGCCTCTAAGTTGGTGCACGACTGTGCTTGCACGTGGCATCTTTCTCCCCTCTTCTTTTCCACCTTGCAGTTCAACCCCAGGTACTAACACAACAGTGTTTGCTTGGTTCTTACATGTCACATGGGCTTCCTCTGAAACCTTTCGTCGAGTTCTCATGGATCAAGCTGCTCCCTCCAACTCGTCCAGCTCTGCCATCACAGCTCCAGCCATCTACAGAGGAATGGGGAAACAGACTCCATCACCCACTCATCTGTTAAAAATCCACCAGTCTTGGGTACATAGCACACCAAGAAAATTGGCTGTGTTTTTCTTTTTTTTCAAGTCATCAGCATTTAAAGCCCACCTCTGCTGTTTAATTTCTGTGTGACCTTGCAAACTTTCTTAACCTCTTCAAGGCTCAGTTTTTCTCACCTGGAAAAAGGGAATACAATAGGGTTGTTGTAAGTATTAAGTTAAGATGATGTTATTTGGAGGAAAAACTTCCTCTTCCAACTTGAGTTCAGCTTGTCAGGAGAAAACACAAAGCTTACTTACGTTCAGTGGAGGTTTTAAATGAAATGACTCGCAGAGCAGGGAGAGATAGGGGTGTATATACGAACTAAATGGGAGAGGCAGGGAAGAGAAAGAGGTTCTGTGGAAGAACAAAGGGAAGGCCTGACAGTTTCAGATAAAGTTTGTTAAGCAGTTACTCATCCCAGTGATAATGATTAGTCTCCTTTCCGGCTGTAAGTCTCCTGGACAGGGAATTGATGACAGCTGTATTTTTCAAGAGTGCTGGCTAAGTCCCCAAAAGAAGCTTAGGGAAGGTTACTTTCTGTGGCTGCTATTTGTTCAGATGTTTTTAGCCTTAATCTTTACACTATTGAGGCACATGTTGGATTCCTTCAGTGAAAGACACAGGGTGTATCGAGGTGTTACAGGAGAGGTGAATCTTTCAGAGTTAAGAGACATTACCCAAAAAGAACATCATCACCCTTGGGGGTCAATGGCTCCCTTCTGGGCACTGAGGAAGAGGTACCATAGAAATCCCAACAGCGAAGGCAGCAATGCAAAGAAGTGCTCTGCTTCTCTGAAGGGAAGAAAAGAAGTCCCCATTCTCCACTCTTAGACCACAAACACAGATGACGGGTTCCTGCCCCCACATAGGAACAGCCTCTTCTTTGATCCTCAGCACAAGAAAACTCACGCTGAATAAAAATCATTTCCCTTCTGAAGGTTTTGCTCCTGGTGCCTGTTGTTGTTCAGTCACTCAGTCGTGTCCAACTCTTTGCCACTCCATGGACTGCAACACTCCAGGCTTCCCTGTCCTTCACCATCTCCGGGAGCTTGCTTAAACTCATGTCCATTGAGTTGGTGATACCATCCAACCGTCTCGCCCTCTGTCATCCCTTCTCCTCCTGCCTCCAATCTTTCCCAGCATCAGGGTCTTTTCCAATGATTTGGCTCTTTGCATCAGGTGGCCAAAGTATTGGAGCTTCAGTTTTAGCATCAGTTCTTCCAATGAATATACAGGATTGATTTCCTTTAGGATGGACTGGTTGGATCTCCTTGCAGTCTAAGGGACTCTCAAGAATTTTCTCCAACATCACAGTTCAAAAGCATCAGTTCTTTGGTGCTCAGCTTTCTTTATGGTCCAATTCTCACATTCATACATGACTACTGGAAAAACCATAGATTCGACTAGATGGACCTTTGTTGGCAAAGTAATGTCTCTGTTTTTTAATATGCTGTCTAGGTTTGTAACAAATTTTCTTCTAGGGAGTGTCTTTTAATTTCATGGCTGCAGTCACCAACTGCAGTGATTTTGGAGCCCAAGAAAATAAAGTCTGTCCCTGTTTCCATTGTTTCCCCATCTATTTGTCATGAAGTGAGGAAGCGGATGCCATGATCTTAGTTTTTCGAATGTTGAGTTTTAAGCCAGCAATTTCACTCTCCTCTTTCACCTTCATCAAGAGGCTCTTTAGTTCCTCTTTGCTTTCTGTCATAAAGGTGGCGTCATCTGCATATCTGAGGTTGGTGATATTTCTCGTGGCAATCTTGATTCCAGCTTGTGCTTCATCCAGCTTGGCATTTTGCATGGTGTACTCTGCATAGAAGTTAAATAAGCAGAGTGACAATATACAGCTTTGACATACTCCTTTCCCAGTTGAGGGCTTCCCTTGTGGCTCAGCTGGTAAAGAATCCACCTGTAATGTGGGAGACCTGTGTTCGATTCCTGAGTTGGGAAGATCCCCTGGAGAAGGGAAAAGCTACCCACTCCAGTATTCTGGCCTGGAGAATTCCATGGACTGTATAGTCCACGGGGTTGCAAAGAGTTGGACACGACTGAGTGACTTTCACTCACTCACTTTCCAAGTTTTGAAGCTGGTGTCTGAGAGATGGTCAAAATGAAGCAAGGGATGTGGGAGAGGGCTTACAGAGTCAAGGCAGAAATTACAATCACTAAACGAGAACCAGAGGCTTCCCTGGTGGCTCAGATGATAGAGAATCTGCCTGCAATTCGGGAGACACAGGTTCAATCCTTGGGTTGGGAAGATTCCCTGGAGAAGGAAACGGCGACGCACTCCAGTATTCTGGCCTGGAGAATCCCCATGGACAGAGAAGCCTGGCGGGCTACAGTCGATGGAGTCACAAAGAGTCAGACATGACTGAGCAACTAAACAACAACAGCAAGGAACAGACGGAAATCTACATCCAGGTTTGTGTATTTTTAAGTCCAAGGGCACAGACTGTGTCAAAGTAAATAGCTTTATATAAAGGTGTGATTTGGTCTCACGGTATTTTAAGCCCTGATAAGAAAAATCTTTAAAAATAAGAGATAAATCTCTACTTGGCTTGTTAGAGAAAAGAATAGTGGAATACTTCATATTGCATAGATTTTCATGATTTTTAATCCATTTTTTTGGGGGGTCTAGTTCCATTCTATTTGTGGTACATGTAACTCTAGGGGTGAAAACTCATTAGAAAATTTTATGTAATACATAATTGCATTGACGATGGCTAGACCAAAAGAGACTGACTCCCAGTGAGAAATATTATTTAATTTTACTATTTATTTTGTTAAGGATTTATTAATTGCATGTATTACAAAGGGGACTGCTCCAAACCTATGAATATTATTCTTATATAATTGTGCAAATTATACAAATGATTTATGCAAAGTAATTCAAAATAGCTAAATCTGAAAGTTTAATTTGGAACATATGACCAATATTTTCTTTGGTAAGATATATTTTCCCTCCCCCAGGCCAAGTGGTAATTAAATAAGAAATAAGGGGAGTAAGGTACACTGGAGGTTAGAAAATGAAGTTTAATTTTCATTTTATTTATTTATTTACTAATTTTTAAATTTTTGGCCCTGCCCTGTGGCATGTGGGATCTTAGTGCCCCAGCCAGGGAACCCAGAGCAGCCCAAAATAAAAATAAATAAAACAAATAATAAATAAATAAATTCATAACATTTTTAAATTAAATCTGAATTTTCAAAATTATTGAAAACCATATCTTTTTTCTATATCCATTCAAATTGTGTCATTCAGTGACTGTTCCATTACCTTTTACCAGGATCTTGTGGTGAAGGACATAATGAAACAGAATATCCAGCAGTGACTTAGTTCTTCAGCATTTGGCAAGAGCTTTACACACACTAGTTGAGGCCCACAAGAGTTCGCCGAAATGGGTATTATCATTCCCATTTTACCAATGACAAATCTTAGGCTCAAAATGATTGTCCAAATGTCCATAACCTGATTCCAAGTCCAGGGTTCTTTCCACCAAAACATGAACTGTATCTTACCCTTGTACCTTGCCTTTAGATCTCAAGTCTGGGAGAGGAGGTATCCGTACATTTAAAAGGAAAAAAATAAGATTTAGACAGCAATGCAAAGTAGGGATTTGGAAAATATTATGAGGTAGAAGTGGTTAAATGCCTAATGTGGAAGGCAGAAAGCAAGGATCACTCAGGAGGAACATATCACTCTTGATGGAGAAAGCAGAGTGTATGTTTATTACAAGTGGAAAATAATCTTTACCACACAAGGACTAACAGCCTGTATATGGAATCTGATGTAATCATATAAAAACTATTAACTTCAAACAAGCAAAAAATGCATAAATCAAATCCATGTTTCTTATCAGATCTGTGGTACCTACTTTTGGCGCCTGTAAATAATTCTAAGTGTGAAAAGCTTTGATAAACCAACTTCCTTTGAAAAGCAGAAACATATAGATGGTGAGACTATCAGAGGAAAAAGATTTAGGATAATCTCAATTTGCCCCAATATCAACTGAAGTGAAGGAAATGGGTTAACCACAGATACTTACCTTTACTAATCCACAGAATTCATGATATGTACTCAGGCCCTTTAAAACTCTGTTTCAGTAATCAGTATCCACTAGATGTGACTCTTTGAATTTTAATTCATTATAAATTAAATTTAAAATTCAGTTTCTCAGTTGCAGTAACCACCTCTGACATACTCAATAGCCATATATGGTGACTGGCTGCCATATTGGACAGTGCAAACATAGGACATGAGTTGATCTTTGCAGAAAGGTCTGCTGAACATGGCTGCTCTAGACTCTGGCAAAGGATAGATTTTGATGAGGATGTAAAATCATTTTTTAAAGGAAAAAGGGGGAAAATAAGGAGTTCTTATTATTATACTTTTGCCTTGTTTTATATAACGGTAGCACTAGAGTTGCTGTATTCATTCATTTTCGAACAAATATTTGCACTTTGCTAGGCATTGTGTAATTGCACCATTTCAGTTCTGCTAGGAATTAGCAGTTGTTTCTCCCAGAACCTAGCACCTAGAGTTGTGCAGGAAAATAGTTCTACTCAATAATCACTTATTGCTGGAACAATGTAGGCCTTCAAACTCCTTCCTTTGTCCTTGTACAGGTCAGGAGTGAGATGAGCAACTCCAGTGCTGAAGTAAGGCAAATTCTTAATTACCTACCTGGTATCTCTTCCCTTCTTCTTTGTGCACAGAATTCAGTTTTATTAGTCATGTCCCCAGCCAGGGTGATGGATCAAGACTTTCTTGTGGAGGTCGTGCACTGCACAAAGGTGTCAGGCCCAAAAGTTGAGTGATGGCTGAAAAATAAGTCTTTTTTAAAGTTTACATAAATGTTTTATTAGCCTACTGGCTGTCCTGCCTGAGGCAGTCAGTCTCTCAAATTTTTCAGTCTATCAGCTCTCTTTGCTGATATTTCATTGCATATTCAGTGTACAATGCTACCTTCACCCTATTTTCTTTCTTTCTTTTTTTTTTCATCTTTGATGCCTTAAATCATTGTGCCTAATCCAACTCTTGGGTCACTCTTCCTCCTCTTTCTCTTTTAATAGACTCTTCTTTCCTGTCTCTCAACAGTAATAGCTTTTCCTCATTATATACAATAATTGCCTATTAAAAAAAATTAAACAATACATAAAAGTATAAAGGAAAAAGAAAAATACCTGAAGTCTCATTTCTGGGATAACATTAACATTTTGGTGACTTTTTTTTTCATGTTTGTATATATAAGGGATTTTCTGGATCATTTTGTCTGCTTCCTCCAGTCTTTCCCCCACATGATAAATTAAGAACCATCTCATTAGAGCCCACTACAAATTTAGTTGTCAGACTTTGCCTGGATGCTTACACTGCATGGAAATGTTTTAAAATCTGTCGCATTTCCTTTTTACTACATTGGATTAATGGACATCTTCCCAGTTCTCCTCAAGCTCTACCCACTTGGCTGCAAAGAGTGAGTCCCTCCTCAAATCCCCTTCACCTGGGCGGACTTCTCTCATGGCCCATGTTTAAAAAAAAAAAAAAAAAAGATGAAGAGGGGCAAGAAGAAAGGAGGCAAGTCATGGTTACTTTGGGACAGACAGTCGGGACACTTAGGAAACAGAAGCTGGGAAGGCAAAACGTAACAGACCAGGAAGGCATGTTCACTGAGAAAGGCCAAGCCGGATGCAAGAGCCAAAAAGGAAGGTTGCAATGGAAGCCAAAGAAGAGCCTTAGAGATTAGTCACTTGAGTGTGGCTCCTGTTTTTGTTTTTGTTTTTTTAATTATTTCTCTATTTTTGGCCACGCCAGGTCTTCATTGTTGCATGTGGCCTTTCTCTAGTTGTGGCGAGTGGGGGCTACTCTCTAGGTGCGGAGCACAGGCTTCTTATTGCAGTGGCTTCTGTTGTTATGACTTCCCTGGTGGCTTAGACAGTTAAGTGTCTATCTACAATGTGGAAGACCCGGGTTCGATCCCTGGGTCAGGAAGATCCCCTGGAGAAGGAAATGGCAATCCACTCCAGTACTATTGCCTGGAAAATCTCATGGACAGAGGAGCCTGGTAGGCTACAGTCCATGGGGTCGCAAAGAGGTGGACACAACTGAGCGACTTCACTTCACTTTCTGTTGTTACAGAGCACAGGCTCTAGGAGCACGGGCTTAGTTGTTCTGTGGCATGTGGGATCTTCCCAGATCAGGGATCAAACCAGGGTCTCCTGCATTGGCAGGCAGATGACTCTTGTTAACAGGGCATTGTGACAACCAACTCCAGGTGCTAAAGTAGCTCAAGCTGTCATGTGGCTCCTGACAGGTTGGAGTTCTGGCCACCCCCACATGCACCAACCCCACATGCACCCTCGGCCATTTGGTCCACTCACTCCACTTGCCCGACTGTGAACCTTGGAAGCAGCTCGTGCCTACACGAAGGTTAAGCCAGTGCCAGTTTATGTACGATGGCTTGTCTACAGAACTTCTCCTTCCAGGCCAGAGTTGACCAGGGTTCTGCTCTGTCCTGATGAGCTGTTCCCTTGAAGCATTCTCCTTGATATTCCTAAAACCCCCACCAAGCTCTGGTGAAAGATACTACATTTATTACCAGAAGCCATGTTCTAAGATGGGAAGGCATCCTATGTTTTGATGCTGTTGTGTAGCAAAGAGAGGGGAACAAAGCCTTTCAGTGCCCTGGCAAGATTGAAAGGCTGCGGATGGGTATAGAGGGGAGAGTTGGGGAGAGAATCTGAGGTTCTAGCAGCTTCTTATGTGGACTTTAAAGCAACTGACTGATTTTTCAGCTGCATGTTCATTGTCAAAGCCCAAGGTGCTATGATTCCAGTTCCTAGGCATTTCAGAGATATTATGCCATAAGTCAGGTCACCTCTAGACTTCCTTCACTGCTGGTTTTGGGTTTAGTTTTCATGAATTTCCTGAGTCAGTTATGGCTCATCCACCTGCTTAATGGTTTTCAAAATGTTGATGATGTTTGTCTTCGTGGACATATGCCTATCTTTTAAATTTATTTATTTTTAACCTTTTACTGTCAGTTTTGGGGCTGGGGAAAGTGACTGAAGTAAAATGCCCTTAATTCATCATCTTAAACCAGAAGTTAGTATGAGAGTATTTGCCAAGGAGAGCAATATTGTAAAAACATTATTTTAAGGGAGCTCAGATCATCTGTAAAATGCAGGACAAATTAGATGGGCAGAAACCTAAGTCACAGAGTTAGGAGGGCCCCACAAAAATCCCAAAGGGAGAAAGTTAAAGGTCTAAAATGTGGTTATGGCAAGGAGAATGAAAAGAAAGAGCCAAACCTTTGAAAAAAGAGAAAGGAATTTGTTGACCAATTGACTACAAGAAAAGAAAGAGGAGTCCATGTACTTGGGAGAGGACGACTGAAAGAATCCATGGAATTTATGAGAAGGAATAAGGAAGAAGAAGCATGGAAGAAGTTTGAGGGGCAGTTCCTGGCTTCTGTTTTTATAATGGTCTAAATGTTAAGAATGAGGAAAAAGTGTGTTTTCTCAGAGCAATTAAAATGTAACAGAAACTCTGCCAAAAGTCATCAAACTTGTTAAAGTAATTAGTTAATTTATTTGGTGCTGTGCTGGGTCTTTGTTCCTGTGTGCAGGGTTTCCCCTAGTTGTGGCCAGAGGAGGCTACTCTCTAGTAGCTGGAGCACATGGATTTAGTTGTCCGGAATCTTCCCTGATCAGGGATCAAACCTGTATTCCTGCATTGGCATTCAAACTGTTAACCACTGGACTACCAGGGAAGTCCTTAAACTATAGCTTGTTTAAAGATATTTGGAACAGATATTCAAGAACTTCTAAATGTAACATTGGAAGCGAATGACCTCAGAGGTTTAGGAGGTGATGTCCTCTCTCTCTCCATTGGAAGGTCATATCTTTTTAGGAAAAGAGTTTTTATTCTCTGGAGGAAGTAAATCGGAGGGGTTCTGATTTGGGAGTTACTGATGCTGGGAGGGATTGGGGGCAGGAGGAGAAGGGGATGACAGAAGATGAGATGGCTAGATGGCATCACTGACTCGATGGACGTGAGTCTGAGTGAACTCCAGGTGTTGGTGATGGACAGGGAGGCCTGGCGTGCTGCGATTCATGGGGTCGCAGAGTCGGACACAACTGAGCGACTGAACTGAACTGAACTGAGGCATAGTTTCCCTGGAGAAGGAAATGGCAACCCACTCCAGTATTCTTGCCTGGAGAATCCCATGAAGCCTGGCAGGCTACAGTCTATGGGGTCACAAGAGTCGGACACACCTGAGTGACTAAGCACACACAGGCATAGTTTAAGTTTGGGGGTACTACAAAGTTATTTTAGGGGAATAATACAAACTCTGCAGCCTTCTTATCTCACAGGTAACCAGGCTGTCATTTTTAGTCTAGAGACCAGAAGAGGCTTTTTAAAGAAATCTGGGGGCCTCCCTGGTGGTCTAGGGGCTAAGACTCCCTGCTCCCACTGCAGGGGATCTGGTTTGATCCCTGGTCAGAGAACTAGATCTCCTATGCCACAGTGAAGACTGAAAATCAAGAGGGCTGCAACTAAGACCCAGTGCAGCCAAATAAATTAAAAAATAAATTTTTTTTTAAATAAATCTGACTAAGCTATGAGGAAAAGTCTAAATATACAGACAACAGGAGCTCCCTGTGCCAGTCAAGGATCTCCAGGGAAACACAGAATCAATAGGATATAGGTATATTTGCATTAAGAGATTTATTTTAAGGGATTGGCTCTGCAATCATGGGGACCAGAAAATCTAACATCTATAGGGCAGGTCAACAGGCTAGAAAGTGAGACAGGATTTCTTTGTTACAGTCTTGAAGAAGAATCACTTTTCTTGGGAAACCTGTTTTTTTTGCTCTTAAGGGCTTCAACTGATTGGATGAGGTCCATCCACATGATTGAGAGTAATCTCCTTTAAAGTCAACTGACTGCAGACGTTACTCACACCTACAAAATACCTTCACATCATGTCTAGAATAGTGCTTGATGAAACAACTGGGCTAGGCAAATTGACACATAAAACTCAGTCCTCAAGCAACTTTCCATCCAGATGGGCCCAACACCAAAGCCTGTCATCAACAAGGCCCACTTATGGAAGAGGCCTCTCAGTCCCCCTTTCCAAATGTACCATGCTAAAGAAAGAACAGTCAACCAAGAGTCAGTAGACATCTGAGCAAAGTCATTTGTGGAAATAAAAACAATTCAGGCAGAAGGAAAAAACTAAAACGCTATCATGGATATCTTTGGAGAGATAACAGAAGACAAGTCTATCATGAAACAAGAAAGAAGCTACTGGAGAAGAAATGACTTCAGAGATCAAAAAGAAGCTCTTAGAAATTACAAAAATTATAACACAAAATGAAAAACTTGGTAAGAGATTTATAAGATAAAGATAAGGAAATCACTAAGAAAGTAAAACAAAATGACAAAAAGATGGAAAACAGATAAGGGAAAAAGAGAAAGATCAGTTTGGGGGAACTGATACCTAAATGAGGTTTTCAGAAAGAGAGAACAGAGAAAATGGAGGAGGGGAAAATATCAAAGAAACAATTCAAAAAAGTTTCCAAGCATTAAAGGTCATGAGTTTCCAGACTGAAAAGGTTTACCCAGTTCCACTCAGGGGTTAAATCTATATCTACATGAAGCTACCTCATCATGAAATTGAAGAAAACAGGGAGTAAAGCCTGGATGAGAAGGAGGGACAGATTACATACACATGATCAAAAATCAGGCTGACCTTGGACTTTTCAACGCACCAGCAGAGAGCAATGGAAAAATGCCTTCAAAGCTCTGCTGCTGCTGCTGCTAAGTCGCTTCAGTCATGTCCGACTCTGTGCGACCACATAGACGGCAGCCCACCAGGCTCCCCCATCCCTGGGATTCTCCAGGCAAGAACACTGGAGTGGGTTGCCATTTCCTTCTCCAATGCATGAAAGTGAAAAGTGAAAGTCAAGTCACTCAGTCGTGTCTGACTCTTAGTGACCCCATGGACTGCAGCCCACCAGGCTCCTCCGTCCATGGGATTCTCCAGGCAAGAGTACTGGAGTGGGGTGCCATTGCCTTCTCAAAGCTCTAACAGGAAAATATTTTAACCTGGTATTCTAATCCCAACCAAACCTAGCAAACTGATGGGTGCAAGGATGATATTTTCAGAAATGAAAGTTCTCCAAAAATTCACTTCCCAACCATTTTTTCTCAGCAAAGAGTGAAGGATATATTCCTCCCAAATAAAGGAGTAAATAAAGAAGAAGGAGGAAATGAAATTCAGGAATCAAGGGATGTAATGAAAGAGAGAGGGGAAAAGAATACTCAGGGACATGGTGAGGGGAGATCTCAGGACACAGAGCGAGTAGTCAGTCCAAACTGAATAAGATCAAAGGGTTCTGGGAGAAATGTCTCCAAGAGTAAATTGATTGGTGGGACTTCCCTGGTGGTCCAGTGTTTAAGAATCTGCCTTCCGATACAGGGGATACAGGTTTGATCCCTGGTCTGGAAACTAAGGTCCCACATATGTGTGTGTGTGCTTAGTCATGTCCACCTCTTTGTAACCATGGGACAACTAAGCTCTCACACAGCAACAACTGAGCCTTAGCACCCAGAGTCTGTGCTCTGCAACAGGAGCCCACTAGATGCAATGAGGACCCAGCATGGCAAAAAGACTTTTTTTAATTAAAAAAAAAAAAAAAAGAAATTGATTGGGCACTTGGCATGTTTGAACATATTAAAAGTAGAGTTGCACCTCTTGGAACAATTTGGAGACAGAAAACTAAGCAAAAAATAAAAAACAAACCAAGAAATGATCAAATCCAGGAAAACCAAAAGGTTATTGAAGAAAGTAAAAGTAATCATGTCACTGAGAACTACTCGATTCAATTATAAACAGTATTTACCTAGTTAAAATAATGTAAATATTAAACATTGTTTAACCAAATGACATATTTGTTTAGAGGATTTATATCTGCAGTGCAGGCCAAGAAGTGGGGAAGGAGCTAAACCCTTATCTTGTATAATAAATAGAAATACAGATAATAGGCAACACTGAAAAATCTAGTAACGGTATTTATTTCCGTAGCATCCCAGTAAGGTTATTTAAAGATTTAAAGATAAATACATTAAAAAAAAAACCACACCAAAAACAGAAAGTTAAAAGGCTTGTGTCTGGGAGGAAAAAATTAATGGTGGAAACAAGGAAAAGATTATTGTTTTTCATTATAAGCTTTGTAGAACTGTTTGATTCTTGTCCTACACACACAATTTTAACAAAAACAAAAACTTAGGAAAAAATTTTCCAGAATAGCATAAAACCCAAACTCCTGGCTATGGAGTCAGAATCCTGGATTCCCCTTACTAGTTTTGCCATTCACCAGCTATGTAACCTTGGGCAAGTTTTCTAAGTTCTCCAAATTCTGTGAAAAGCAGATGGTAATAGTTCTCATGGCTTCCCAGGTGGCTCTGTGGTTAAAGAATCCACCTGCTAAGCAGGAGTTCGATCCCTGGGTGAGGAAGATCCCTTGGAAAAGGAAATGACAATCTGCTCCAATATTCTTGCCTGGGAAATCCCATGGACAGAGGAGCCTGGTGGGCTACAGTCCATGGGGTTGCAAAAGAGCTGGACACGACTTAGAGACTACGCAAAAATAACAATTGTTCTCATGGTAACAGTACATACTTACTGATTCACAGCCCTGCTTGTGAACTATGAATGAAATAACCCATGTGAAGTCTAAGCACTACGATTGCTACACTTAGTGTGTTGCATAAACTTTGGCTAATTTTTTTAGCCATTAATCAGGCTGTATCAAAGGCTCTTTGTATGAATAATCTCTCCCATCTGCTTTTCCAACCTCAAGTTCTATCACTCTTCAATACAAACTCTATGCAAACTCTAAGTGTGGCCTGCAGTGTTCATCCTTTGGGAAATACACCATACTCCTTTCCGCCTCCTTGTTCTTGCTTGTGCAATTGTGTGTTTTCCTATTCCACAACCTATTTTGGTTGAAATAACAATGGAAAAGAAATTTACACCCTGGATGATAAATAACTGGATGATATTTGCATTCATAGGGTGGAAATCCAAGATGTAAATATTTCCTCTAGGGGCTAAAAGCTGAAAGAAGGAGCTCCATTTTTGTTTGAGACATGTTAATCTTGTCATTGCTCAAGGTTGCCATGGTTCCTGTTTTGGTGCTTCCAAGACTTAAGCTTAAACAACTACATCTGAACAAGTGAAAATAACCCTATTCGATTGAGACAGAGAGTCAGGCAGGGTGAGATTCTTGGGAGATAGGTCAAAGCTGTAACTAGAAATATAAGCCAGGATTTTTGTGTTTCTGTGACACACCAATCCTGGCTGCCCCCGACACTGCCTATTTCTAGCTTTGTGTTTTCCAGGGAATCAAGGAGAAATTTATTTTGTAAACCAGGGAGATTCTTTTCCCTTTCTTGTGGCACAATTTAAATGGGAAAAAAAAAAGTTACCATTTGCTTCTAGTTTTCTAAACTAGTTGTCTAATTTATTAATATTAGAGTCAATTATTTCATTATATATATAGAGAGACTTCATTAAAAAATAAAGATTAAGCCAATGAAAATAAAGCTATTTGACTTTGGTAAATCATACTCTTCTGTCCACTTCCCAATCATTTTCAAATTCACAGTCATAGACAAAATTGTTCCTTGAACAGAAATGAAAATCGGGTTTTTATGAGACCCACTCCAGTAATCTTGCCTGGAGAATCCCAAGGACCGAGGAGCCTGGCGGGCTATAGTCCATGGGGTCACAATGACTGAGCAACTAACACTAACACGGCAAATCATTCTGATGACATTTAAGTACTTTCTTAGAGACTTGTGGTTGCTGCTGTATACAGGAAATAAACAGCATTATAATATGTGAATATTTTTCATTGCTCTTCATTACTTCAAATGGTCATAAGATTTCAAATTTTATAATTGCATAAATCATTTTATGCTTTTGCAGATTTAAAGTAAGAAGATGCATAATATTATCTTCTTTCTAACCATCATTCCAAGTTGAATTCAGATAGACTATCCAGAAGCTTATGCAAATTCATCAGCATTTCATCATTTATTATCTTCACCAACAATATTTTATTGATATTTGCTGACACTTTATCAATGTCCCTAAGGCATATGAGGATAAATCAGGTGTACTTTTGTATGGACTAGGAATATTCTCTGTTCTTAAAGGGTAAATAATTCTCTGTTCTTAAAGGGTAAAATGTTGTTTCTTGCCAGCTGTATTAGGTTTTTAGGTAAGGAAGTGAGAGATGAGAATATTTTCATGTAAAATAGAAAACCTGAAACTCTCAGGTTAGGTTTTGAAAACTCTGATTCCCTTAGCTTGAAGGAAGGATAAAGCACAAGACATTTAGATGAGCCAAGGACTTCCAAAAGGTACACTTTAGTTTCACCTTCTCTGCATCATTCCTATGCCTTCTCTTCCAAGCCAAATACTATTGCTTAGGACACGTGAGGAACAATTAGAACATCACTGAATGTCTATTTTAGATAATTTCTTATAAACTGAGTTTTAACTCATGACCACCCTTAATTTCTAAATACATTCTTGCTTATTAATATCTATGTTAATTTAAGCATACATGGGGACTTCCCTGGTGTTCCTGTGGTTAAGAATCTGCCTTTCAATCTAGGGGATATGGGTTTGATCTCTGGTCAGGAAACTAAGATCCTACATGCCATAGGGTGACTAAGCCTGTGTGCCATAACTACTGAGCCTGCATGCTGCAATGAAGATCCAGTGCAGCCACAAATAAATAATAGAAATAAACATACACACCTGCTAAATCTCATGGAAACGAGTCTTAGACGATGGACAAGATATGTTGCCAAGGCAAAGTTGCCAACTACAGGGTGGGGCTGTTCTCAAAACAAGAAGGTCAAGTCCAGAAAAGTACCCATGAACCAAGTCTCTGGGACCCTCTAGTATGTGCTGGATACCAGCGATTAAACATGGAAGTAATAGCAACCCGTTATGCTTCCAAAATTTCATCAGATAATGACATCTTCCTTGGATTCAAAACTACAATGGCTTCAAACACTATGGTTGCCAACTTTTCAATTAACAGATTGACGGGTATATTGAAAAACTGGGCTGCTCTCAAGTGGTAATCTCACTAATGAATATTGTGCTTGATAAATTAATTCTGAGGCTTAACTTCCAGTGTGGAATGGAAAACAATGAGAAAATCAAAGAGAAAACAAAAATGAAATGATAATAGCACAAGATACAGATTTCAAAGAAACAGTTTGTAGCTTCTCCTATAGAAGAGGATAAGAAGAAATAGGTTATTTCCAGAAATGTAGCAGGTGACATAAGACGACCTCATCAGTTTGCCTTGACTGGCATGCAATGTTGTCTCGCACATGCACATGACTTGGGTGCAAAAGCTTTTTGTTCAATGCTGGTTTTATTGCTATCCCTGCAGGACTCAGTCAATTACATGTGCTGCTGCTGCTGCTAAGTCGCTTCAGTCGTGTCCAACTCTGTGCGACCCCATAGACGGCAGCCCACCAGGCTCCCCCGTCCCTGGGATCCTCCAGGCAACAACACTGGAGTGGGTTGCCATTTCCTTCTTCAATGCATGAAAGTGAAAGTGAAGCCGTTCAATCGTGTCTGACTCTTAGCGACCCCATGGACTGCAGCCCACCAGGCTCTTCCATCCATGAGATTTTCCAGGCAAGAGTACTGGATTGGGTTGCCATTTCCTTCTCCAATGCATGAAAGTGAAAGTGAAGTCGCTCAGTCGTGTCTGACTCTTAGCAACCCCATGGACTGCAGCCTACCAGGCTCCTCTGTCCATGGGATTTTCCAGGCAAGATACGGGAGTGGGCCGCCATTGCCTTCTCTGTTACATGTGATGACCCTGTGCTTTTTCCATAGCAATGTCTATAAGAATGTTTAATTTGAATTTTCCAGAACAACAGTCTAATGGCTAACAAGGCCTCACACCCTTTCCCACTGAGTGGTGCCCAGGGAACCCCTATTCCTGATTGTGGTTGATAACTGACACTAGGTTTAATATTTTCTCAATTTCTTTACTTTCCTCATTCTACTCCCTCCCCCTTTTTAACTACATGTCATATACAGATTGGGGTCAAACACTTCACAAATTATTTCTGGTTTAATATTTCTCATTTTCAAATGTGCTTTTCAGACTTTAATTATACCAAGTCTCCCTAGGGGGCTACTAGGAAGCACTGTTTTTTTCTGCTTTCCAGAAAGGGACAAAGAAAAAGGAATAATGACTTCAGACAGTAAAAGTGGACAGAGACAATAAAGAAGAAACTCTCCTGACTGTTTCTGAATTTAGAAGCTTTTCTGTGTTTCCTCAGAGCTCAATTCATACTATTATGCCTTTTAGGGAATCTGATTCCTTGAAGAGGTTGATAGGTATTATATTCTATTTCATTATAGGAGGGAAAATATCACTTACTTAACTTTTTATAGGTGTAATATCACATATAAAGTAAAATTTAAAAATATGTCTTCCTTCAGCTTATTTGCTTAGACAAAAATCATTTATTATGAAGCAATAAGATCATTATTTTTCAGCTTTAAGCAAAATTCATTCATAATTAGGCCAAAAACAATTATAATTTTACATACTGTCCTTTAAGTCATATAATTTGATAATCTTATATTAGAAAAATTTATTGAGATAATTTAAAACATAACAATTTTGGGAACTTCCCTGGTTATCCAGTGGCTAATACTCTGTGCTCCCAGTGCGGGGGGCCTGGGTTCAATCCCTCGTCAGGGAAGTAGATAATCACGTGCTGCAACTGAGACTGCATGTGCAACCAAAGATTCCATGTGCTGCAAATAAGACCTGGCATGCCAATAAATACAAAAAAATTTAATGTTGTACTTTACATATACATACACACACACACGTGTGTGTATGTGTGTGTGTGTATAACCAGTTTGTCTTAAAAATGCAGCCACTTAGTTTTGACTGTGTTTACCGAGGCCAAAGAGAACATTTGCAATCAGCATATACTAAAAACAAATCTTAGAAAACTTGTGGGAGAATAATAAAGTAGATTTTTGAAGAAGCACTTATCCTTTCTTCCAAATTCCACAGCAAGGTAAAGAGAAGTTTATTTTTAAAGGCAGATGATGTAGATTTTTTTTTTACAGAAAATGCTAAAGAGTTCCCCTCCTTGAGGTGTTGTTATTGTTGTTCAGTCACTATGTCATGTCTGACTCTTTACAACCCCACGGACTGCAGCATGCCTGGCGTCCTTGTCCTTCACTATTTCTCAGAGTTTGCTCAAATACATGCTCACTTAGTCGATCAGGCAATCTCATCATCTCATCATCTGTTGTCCCATTTTCTTGTCCCCAATTTTTCCCAGCATCAGGGTCTTTTCCAATGATTTGGCTCTTTGCATCAGGTGGCCAAGGCACTGGAGCATCAGCGTCAGTCCTTCCATTGAAAATTCAGGACTGACTTCTTTTAGGATGGACTTGTTGGATCTTCTTGCAGTCCAAGGGACTCTCAAGAGTCTTCTCCAGCACTACAATTCAAAAGCATCTATTCTTTGGTACCCAGCCTTCTCTATGATCCAGCTCTCACTATCTGTACACAACTAGTGGAAAAAGCATAGCTTTGCTGTGCAGACTTTTGCTGGCAAAGTGATGTCTCTATTTTTAAACACAGTATCTAGGTTTGTCAAAGCTTTTCTTCCAAGGAGTCTTTTAATTTCATGGCTGCAGTCACCGTCCACCATGATTTTGGAGTCCAAGAAAATAAAATCTGTCAGTGCTCCCAATTTTTCTCCTTCTATTTGCTGTGATGTGATGGGACTGGATGCCATCATCTTAGTTTTTTGAATGATGGGTTAGTTTTAAGCCAATTTTTTCACTCTCCTCTTTCACCTCTTAAAGAGGCTCTTTAGTTGCTCTTCAATTTCGGCCATTAGAATAGTGTCATCTGCATATTTGAGGTTGTTGATAGTTCTCCTGGCAATCTTGATTCCAGCTTATGAGTCTTCCAGTCCAAAATTTTGCATGATGTACTCTGCATATAAGTTAAATAAGCAGGGTGACAATATAAAGCCTTGATGTACTCCTTTCCCAATTTGGAACCAGTCTGTTGTTCCACGTCTGGTTCTAACTGTTGCTTCTTGGACTGCATACAGATTTCTCAGGAGACAGGTAAGGTGGTCTGGTATTCCCATCTCTTTAAGAATTTTCCACAGTTTGTTGTGATCCACACTGTCAATTTCCTTGCTTTTTCTTTGATCCAACAAATATTGGCTACTTGATCTCTGGTTCTGCTTTTTCTAAACCCAGCTTGTACACCTGGAAGTTCTCGGTTCATGCAGTGCTGAAACTTAGATTGAAGGATTTTGAGCATAACCTTATTACCATGAGAAATGAGCACAATTGTTCAGTAGTTTGAACATTCTTTGGCACTGCCTTTCTTTGGCATTGGAATGAAAACGGACATTTTCTAGTCCCGTGGCCACTGCTGAGTTTTCCAAATTTGCTGGCATATTGAGTGAAGTACTTTAACAGCATCATCTTTTAGGATTTGAAATAGCTCAGCTGGCTCCACTAGCTTTGTTTGTAATAATGCTTCCTAAGGTCCATTTGACTTCATACTCCAGGATGTCTGGCTCTAAGTGAATGACCACACCATCATGGTTATCCAAGTCATTAGGATTTTTTTTGGTTAGAGTTCTTCTGTGTATTCGTCTTAATTTCTTCTGCTTCTGTTAGGTCCTTACTGTTTCTGTCCTCTATCACATCCATCCTTTTAATGTTCCCTTGATATGTCCAAGTTTCTTGAAGGGATCTCTAATCTTCTCATTCTTTTAACTCTACTTCTTTGCATTGTTCATTTAAGAAATCAAAAAAAGAGGGGATATATACATATCATGTATATGTATATTGGATTTCCTTCCCATTTAGGGGGGTGATACAATTTTTATGGTAGGGTCTCTGCTAAAGAAGCAAGAGCAAGGACAAAAGTTCCAGCCAAGATAACAAGTTTTAAAGGGCAAGGAAAAGGAAGAGAAAAGAAAGACAGAGAAGATAAAGGAGAAATGAAGAGAGAAAAACATACAAAAGGAGAAGAAAAAGAATAGAATGGGAAGGGGAGGGAATGGTACTCATTTGTTTTTTTTTTGTTGTTGTTGTTATTTTGGGTTTATTTCTTTTAGCTTTCAGTCCACGTTCTTTCAGTAATCGCATCCTCCATTTACCCTTTGCGATTACATCCTCCCATTCGGATACCATCTGGTGGGACTATTGTTCAGAAGGGCAGTGCCTTCCCCCAACCAAGGGAAGAAGAGTTGACCCTAGTTAAGCCAGTCAGACCCTCTCTCTTTGGAATCTGAACCATTGTTTTCAGATGCAGCTGTTGAGACTTTCTTGCTGTGGAGACTCATGCGAGCTGCTTGGTTCAGTACCTTCCAACACTGGATCTTCAGTCTTCTCTCTTCAGTCCTTTGAGCTTCCCAACTTTGCCTGATAAATTTCTTTCTTTCTTTCCTTTTTTTTTTTTTTTGACCTTGCTACTCAGCGTATGGAACTTCCCTGCCCAGGGATCGAACCCATGTCCCCTGCATTGGAAGCATGGAGTCTTAACCCTTGGACCACCAGGGAAATCCCAATAAATTCCTTTCTTGCTTAGATTTACCAGAGGCAATTACTGTTGCTTGCAACCAAAGAACTCTACCTGGTACAGTCGAGGAAGAAGGTAAGTGAAAATACATGTGGAAAATAAGATCTGAGTGAGATCCACTGAGAATATATTTTCACATCCTGAATCCGTAGGTTCTGGGGAAAACAATTTTAGCTTAAACCTGAAAAAGATGTGCAAATTTGTATTCAATCATTGCAGCTCTCTAGAAGGACATATAATCACACTGTAAAGCAGCAAAGGGTTTCTAAAAGTGAGGGTAATATTCTCTTTCAAGGATAACCTGCTGCAAGATTGACATCACAGTTTTGAGCAATGAAAAGAGAATGTGCTTCCTGCAAGGCAGAGGTTTACCTCTGTTTTTACTGTGTAAGATCTTTGTGTCTTTGATGATTTCACATCTTTGGCATGACTAAAGGATTTTTCAATTCAAATCGAACTCCTTCAACTTAGCTAGTCCCTCCCACCTCCCCCCACTTGCCCCCTGGGATTCTTTCTTTTCACTGCCAAGGATTAAATTCTCTGTGAAAGCCATGAAAGCAATAGAAATCTGTACGAGAAATGAGACACAAAACTGTCCGAAAAGAGAGACGCAAGCCCAAAGCTTGAGTGAGAAAAATAATTGAACTCTTCTTCATACTGGAAAAAAGTCTAGTTTCAAACTGAGTTTTTTATTGACTTTTTTTTGTCCAGAAAAGTATCATTATTTTGAATAAGAAAATATTATTCTTCTGCCTTACCAAAGATGCTAAGTTTTGCATGTTTTAAACACCAAACAAACATATCCATAGAAAATGGCTTGCTGCCAGTTTCTGGTGAGCACGCCAGACTTTCAAAACAGCCCAGATATAGCAGCTCTGTGTTGATGGGTAAGCAATTCAAGACAGAAGGCTGAATTAGAACGCCGTCCTGATCCTGTCTGAGATGCTGGTTTTATTGGGTCATAGCTTGGTGATCAGAATGCAACCTCCCATGCCTACAGCAGCACAGATCCATTGCTCCCTCCTCAAACTCCACGCATGAAAGACAGTGCTGTTAGCAATGTGGAAACATCAGATGTGGGGAGTACAAATGACAAGGACCAACAGCACACACTGTAGATCTGAACTATTATCTTGTTATTTTATCAGTCCTTACTCTCTCCCTAGTGGCTCAGAAGGTAAAGAATCTGTCTGAAGTGCAAGAGACCAGGGTTTGACCCCTGGGTTGGGAAGACTCCCTGGAGAAGGAAAACAGCAACCCACTCCAGTATTCTTTCCTGGGAAATCCTATGGATAGAGGAGCTTGGTGAGCTACAGTCCATGGGGTTGCAAAGAGTCAGACACAACTGAGCAACTAACACTTTCACTTTTTTTTAACTCTCTCCACCTCACATATGAAATATCTTCCATTAATTTAATATTATTTTTTAATTAAAAAAATACATGTACGTATTTGGCTGCACTGGGTCTTCAGTCTTCCTTGTGACATGTGGGATCTCTAGTTGTGGCATGAAAACTCTTAATTCCAACCTGTGGGATCTGGTTCCATATTCTTTTCTGGGAAATCCTATGGATAGAGGAGCTTGGTGAGCTACAGTCCATGGGGTTGCAAAGAGTCAGACACAACTGAGCAACTAACACTTTCACTTTTTTTTAACTCTCTCCACCTCACATATGAAATATCTTCCATTAATTTAATATTATTTTTTAATTAAAAAAATACATGTACGTATTTGGCTGCACTGGGTCTTCAGTCTTCCTTGTGACATGTGGGATCTCTAGTTGTGGCATGAAAACTCTTAATTCCAACCTGTGGGATCTGGTTCCCTGACCAGGAATTGCACCCAGGCCCCCTGCATTGGAAGCACAGAGTCTTGCCACTGGACCACCAGGGAGGAATGATTTAATTAATTTTATATCCTTGTAATTGGTGTGTGGAGCTATAACTTGTGCCCAACTCAACTAAAGAGATTGCCAGTTTAGACATGATGATGAGGGGGTTCATACAAGAATGATATATTATCAGAACTGTATCATCTCATTTTCTGTCTGTTAACCCAAAAGCTCACCAAAAGCCTGAGGCTGAATAAAACGGAATATGATCAATTGACAAGAATTGCACTCTATATATTAACTCTCTAAAACAGTCCCTTGAAAATGTCTTTCCTTTATGTTTATTTGCCATGGGAATTTGTTGTTGTTTCATGTTCACTCATGCATTTTTGCTCTGTGTGACAAAAATGAGCTTGGGGGAAAAATCACAGATTATTATGTCAGGGCTCCCAAATGGTTAGATGACCCTATCCCCCCCAAAAATAACCCTAAGAGTTCTTTCTTCTTATAACTGCTCGGGCTTTAATTCTATGGAAAAATGACTAGAAAAGCCAATCTATGAAACAACTCTTTAGTATTTGATAAATGAGTCAGTCTGATGGGCCTCCACAGTCACATCAGTCATGCTTCTCAGTTAACACTGCATATTTTCACATGGGACAGTCATTAAGCAAACCTTTCGACACGATAGGCCTTCAGTCATTCTGTCTCATTTCCCAGAAGGAAGAATAATGGAATAAAGCCTGGAGAGGCAAAAGAAAAAGGAAAGTGTATTACACACACACACACACACACACACACACTCTTTTCTAACCTATATGTCTTTGCAACTTAATTTGTTACAAAGAGCTACTATGGCCTATGAATTGGCTCAAAAAAGTGTACAGGAGACATTTATTGCTGAATCCTCAGGACACTTTAATGAGATAGCAGGAGATGTTCTGCTAAATAATAATATTATTATTAATATTAAAATTAAGCAAAGTGAGGCTGAAAAATATATCTGATATTACACTACCAATCTGATTTAAAAGGCCAGAACTTGCTTAAACAACCTTGTTTGGGAAATGAATCTAAGATGGAGAGTGACTTGGACCAGATAGCTTCCGTGTGGATCCAGATGTTATTTCCATTCTATGCTAAATAGCACTGCCTTTAACCATAGACTAAGAGAGCTCTGGTACCTCCCAGGACCTCTCCCTGGGATTACTGTGTGCCCCCCGTGCCTCCCTGCACACACAAGCCCCCACACTCGTGCTCTCTACACAAACCTACCAGCTGCCCACCAGAAAACCAGAAACAGGTGCCTCAAGACAGGGCTGGAAGGGAAGGCTTCTTGTGGATGGACAACCCTTAGCAGCCATAGGAAACTTTCAACAAAATCATCCCTTTGGCTTCACTTCCAACTTTTGGCTCTGATTCAGATAAATACATAAAACATACATGTTTTGCAGAAAACATAACAAGTACACAGAAATCTTTTTTAAAAAATTATTCATAATCTCACTACCCAGAGGGATGTCTGTCAATATTTTGGGATAGTGTAAAACAAAACATGTTTAAATAGTCATTTGGGTTCCCACTGTACTTAGAATTCGTCTTAATATTTTATTTGTTTATTCGGCTGCATTGGGACTTAGTTGCTGCACACAGGATCTTCCCTGTGGCTTGAGCTCACTAGCTGTGGCACTCAGGCTTAGTTTCTCAGCAGCCGTGTGAGATATTAGTTCCCCAACCAGGGATTGAACCCACATTGCCCTGCTCTGCAAGGTGGATTCTTAACCAGGAAGTCCCTGTACTTGCAATTTTGAGTTCTGCTTTATTTTGTCTTATTTTTTTGAAACTTTATATCGTGAGCATTTCTCTGTGTCATAAAGCATTCTTTGTAATCACCACACACATCTAGTGCATAAAAAATAATGATTATAGAGATCAAGGAGATACCACAAAGCCAAAGGGGGAAAAAATAAACAATCTAAAGTTGAAGATGAAAGAATGATTGTTCCTATTACTAATTTTCAAATCCTAAAGGGGAAAAATGTTCAAGAAAAAAATTAGAAACTAGTAAAATAAGAATGATGTTACTTGATCAACATATCAAATAATGAAAAGATAGCAAAGGCATAATATATAAATATTGAAACTGAGCAGGGCCCTGTGGGGCTCCCAGGCACCGAAGCTTTTCCATTTCCCATTTGTTGTGGGCAAGACTCTAGCCTCCATGGCTTTCCCTAATTTCCAAAGGGCAGATTCTAACAGTTGCTAATCAGGGGAGAAGCAGCCAAGAAACCACCTGAGGCAAGATTAAAGGGACTAGAAAAATTCATCAAGATTTGGAGACGCCCCACCTGAGACAAGATAAAGGGAGTGCAAGCCCTTGTTGTTGTTCATTCGCTCAGTCAAGTCCAACTCTTGACAACCCCATGGGCTACATGCAGCAAAACAGGCTTCCCAGTCCATCACCATCTCCTAGAGCTTGCTCAAATCCACATCCACTGAGTCGGTGACAGCATCAAACCTCTCATCCTCTGTTGTCCTCTTCTCCTCCTGCCTTCAGTCTTTTCCAGCATCAGGGTCTTTTCCAGTGAGTCGGGTCTTCGTATTAGGTGGCCAAAGTATTGGAGCTTCAGCTTCAGCCTTGCTCATGCACTAATCTTGTCAGAGACTCCACTTATGAATCATTGTTATAAAACCCATCCTCAAATCCTCCCAGGTTGGGACACATAGTTTTTTGAGGCAGGAGCCTGATGTATCTCCCTTTGCCTGGCAAAGTAGTAGAGCTATTTTTTTCCACTTCACCCAAAACTCTGTCTCCAGGAATTGATTTGCTCTGATGTACAAAGAGGCTGGTTCCAAATAGGAAAAGGAGTACGTCAAGGCTGTATATTGTCACCTGGCTTATTCAACTTCTATGCAGAGTACATCATGAGAAACGCTGGACTGGAAGAAACACAAGCTGGAATCAAGATTGCCGGGAGAAATATCAATAACCTCAGATATGCAGATGACACCACCCTTATGGCAGAAAGTGAGGAGGAGCTAAAAAGCCTCTTGATGAAAGTGAAAGAGGAGAGTGAAAAAGTTGGCTTAAAGCTCAACATTCAGAAAACGAAGATCATGGCATCTGGCCCCATCACTTCATGGGAAATAGATGGGGAAACAGTAGAAACAGTGTCAGACTTTGTTTTTTTGGGCTCCAAAATCACTGCAGATGGTGACTGCAGCCATGAAATTAAAAGGCGCTTACTCCTTGGAAGAAAAGTTATGACCAACCTAGATAGTATATTCAAAAGCAGAGACATTACTTTGCCGACTAAGGTCCGTCTAGTCAAGGCTATGGTTTTTCCTGTGGTCATGTATGGATGTGAGAGTTGGACTGTGAAGAAGGCTGAGCGCAGAAGAATTGATGCTTTTGAACTGTGGTGTTGGAGAAGACTCTTGAGAGTCCCTTGGACTGCAAGGAGATCCAACCAGTCCATTCTGAAGGAGATCAACCCTGGGATTTCTTTGGAAGGAATGATGCTAAAACTGAAGCTCCAGTACTTTGGGCACCTTATGCGAAGAGTTGACTCATTGGAAAAGAATGGTGACTGCAGCCATGAAATTAAAAGGCGCTTACTCCTTGGAAGAAAAGTTATGACCAACCTAGATAGCATATTCAAAAGCAGAGACATTACTTTGCCGACTAAGGTCCGTCTAGTCAAGGCTATGGTTTTTCCGGTGGTCATGTATGGATGTGAGAGTTGGACTGTGAAGAAGGCTGAACACTGAAGAATTGATGCTTTTGAACTGTGGTGTTGGAGAATACTGTTGAGAGTCCCTTGGACTGCAAGGAGATCCAACCAGTCCATTCTGAAGGAGATCAACCCTGGGATTTCTTTGGAAGGAATGATGCTAAAGCTGAAACTCCAGTACTTTGGCCACCTTATGTGAAGAGTTGACTCATTGGAAAAGACTTTGATGCTGGGAGGGATTTGGGGCAGGAGGAGAAGGGGATGACAGAGGATGAGATGGCTGGATGGCATCACTGACTGGATGGACGCGAGTCTGAGTGAACTCCGGGTGTTGGTGATGGACAGGGAGGCCTGGCGTGCTGCGATTCATGGGGTCACAAAGAGTCAGACAGGACTGAGTGAATAAACTGAACTGAACTGAACTGAGCATGGCCTCACCCTTCAGAACAAGATCCAGTTTCCCCCTCAGTCAATCTCTCCCATCAAGAAGCTTTCATAAGCCTCTTATACTTCCCCATCAGAGGGCAGACAGACTGAAAACCACAGTCACAGAAAACTAACCAATCTGATCACATGTACCACAGCCTCATCTAACTCAATGAAACTATGAGCCATGCCCTGTAGGGCCACCCAAGACGGATGGGTCTTGGTGGAGAGTTCTGACAAAACGTGGTCCACTGGAGAAGAATGGCAAACCACTTCAGTATTCTTGCCTTGAGAACCCCATGAACAGTATGAAAAGGCAAAAAGATAGGACATTGAAAGATGAACTCCCTAGGTTGGTAGGTGCCCAACATGCTACTGGAGATCAATGGGGAAATAACTCCAGAAAGAATGAAGAGACAGAGCCAAAGCAATACCACCTAGTTGTGGATGTGACTGATGATGGAAGTAAAGTCTGATGCTGTAAAGAGCAATATTGCATAGGAAGCTGGAATATTAGGTCCATGAATCAAGGCAAATTGGAAGTAGTCAAACAGGAGTGGCAAGAATGAACATTAACATTTTAGGAATCAGCGAACTAAAATGGACTGGAATGGGTGAATTTAACTCAGATGACCATTATATCTACTACTGTGGGCAAGAATCCCTTAGAAGAAATGGAGTAGTCATCATAGTCAACAGAAGTCTGAAATGCAGTACTTGGATGCAATCTCAAAAACGACAGAATGATCTCTGTTTGTTTCCAAGGCAAAACATTCAATATCACGATAATCTAAGTCTATGCCCTGACCAGTCATGCTGGGGAAGCTGAAGTTGAATGGTTATATGAAGACCTACAGGACCTTCTAGAACTAACACCTAAAGGAGATGTCCTTTTCATTACAGGGGACTGGAATGCAAAAGTAGGAAGTCAAGAAATACCTATAGTAACAGGCAAATTTCGCCTTGGAGCACAGAATGAAGCAGGGCAAAAGCTAATAGAGTTTTGCCAAGAGAACACACTGGTCATAGGGAGAGTTCAGGATCAAAAGGAGACACCATGTGTCCAATCACCTCCCAGAATCCTTCTCTCTGGCATCCATCTTGGCTGAGTGATGCATGTCTCACCAGGAAGGACTCTGAGTCAGAATGATTGGCTAAAGACAACCTGGAAACTAATCCCATCACCATAAAACCAAGACTGCAAGCCAGGACTGTGGCAGAGCAGTCCTCCTGGGTTCCCTTACCCTAAACTGCTCTCCATCTGGGCGCCCCTTCCCAATAAAATCTCTGCTTTGTCAGCACATGTGTCTCCTCGGACAATACATTTCTGAGTGTTAGACAAAAGCCCACCTCCGGGCCCTGGAAGGTGTTCCCCTTCCTGCAACACTATCAAGAAAATAATTATTATTGTGCAGCACCAAATTATATTGGTAAGGTTAAGTAAGGTAGTTTTATTAAATAATAAAGGCTTTCCAGGTGGTGCTAGTGGTAAAGAACCTGCCTGCTAATGGAGAGACATAAGAGAAAACGTGGGTTTAATCCCTGGGTTGGCAGGATCTCCTGGAGGAGGGCATGGCATCACTCCAAGATTCTTGTCTGGAGAATCCCAAGGACAGAGGATCCTGGTGGGCTACGGGCCACAGGGTCACAAAGAGTTGGACAGAATTCAAGTGACTTAGCACGCACACATTAAATAATGAAAGAGAAATGCTTACATTTTAAAAAGATGCCCAGAGAAAATATGCATGAAGGGTCTCATTATTTGTGAGTATGGTATTCTTTTTTTTTTTTTAATTGACTAGTATATGTGTTTCTTTTTGGCTGTGCTGGGCCTTCCTTGCTGCACGGGCTTTCCCTAGTTGTGAGCAGGGGCCACTCTTGTTGCAGTGCCGTCTTCTCATTGCAGCAGCTTTTCTTGCTGTGGAGCACTGGCTGTAGGCTCCTGGGCTTCAGTAGTGGTGGTGCACGGGCTTAGTAGCTCCACGCCTGTGGGATCTTCAGGGACTAGGGATCAAAGTCATGTCTCCTGCATTGGCAGGTGGATTCTTAATCACTGGACCACCAGGGAAGTCCTGAGTATGATATTTTTAATAGAGCACTGCAACTTCTGACATGAGATTTCCTATGTGAGCTTTATAAGGATTTAGGGAAAAAAGGTTGACAGTATGTTAATAGCATTACGTTAATAGAAAGTTCTTAAAGAGATGGGAATATCAGACCACTTTACCTGGCTCCTGAGAAATCTGTATGCAGGTCAAGAAGCAACAGTTAGAACCAGGTGTGGAACAACAGACTGGTTCCAAATTGGGAAAAGAGTACATCAAGGCTTATTTAACTTCTATGCAGAGTGCATCATGCAAAATACCATGCTGGATGAAGCACAAGCTAGAATCAAGATTGCCAGGAGAAATATCAATAACCTCAGATATGCAGATGACATCACCCTTATGGCAGAAAGTGAAGAGAAAGTGAAGAGCCTCTTGATGAAGGTGAAAGAGGAGAGTAAAAAAGTTGGCTTAAAACTCAACATTCAAAAAACTAAGATCATGGCATCCAGTCCCATCACTTCATGACAAATAGATGGGGAAACAATGCAAATAGGACAGACTTAATTTTCTTGGGCTCCAAAATCACTGCAGATGGTGACCGCAGCCATGAAATTAAAAGACAGTTGCTCCTTGGAAGAAAAGCTATGACAAACCTAGAAAGCATATTCAAAAGCTGAGACATTACTTTGTCAACAAAGGTCTGTCTAGTCAAAGCTATTGTTTTTCCAGTGGTCATGTATGGATGTGAGAGTTGGACTGTGAAGAAGGCTGAGCACTGAAGAATTGATGCTTTTGAACTGTGGTGTTGGAGAAGATTGTTGAGAGTCCTTTGGACTGCAAGGAGATCAAATCAGTCAATTCTAAAGGAAGTCACTACTGAATATTCATTGGAAGGACTGATGCTGAAGCTGAAACTCCAATATTTTGTCACCTGATGTGAAGAACTGACTCATTGGAAAAGACCCTGAAGCTGGGAATGGTTGAAGGCAGAAGAAGAAGGGGACAATAGAAGATGAGATGGTTGGATGGCATGACCAAATCAATGGACATGAGTCTGAGCAAGCTCTGGTAGTTGGTGATGGACAGGGAAGCCTGGCATGCTGCAGGCCATGGGGTCTGAAAGAGTCAGATACAACTGAGGGACTGAACTGAATTGAATTGATGTTAACAGCAAAACTGTCCAATTCCTCCCCCTGGCCCTCACCAAATAGTATTCTTAAGGACAAAAATAAAGTGGTAATATTTAACCTCTCGCAAAATATTTTGTGTTCACTGGAGATTGATCCTGATACTACCAGTCTTTTCCTTTGCTTCAGAGCTATCTCTCACTTCCCAATTACAGCCAAGGGGGTGGGCTAGACCTGGGCTACAGCTGGGAGGAAAGAGCTCAGATAAAGGACTTGGAGAAGATTGTGGTTTACTGCTAAGAGGATGGGCTGTGGAGACAACTGCATTTCAACGCGAAGTTGTCACTTGTAGCTATGTCACCTGAGCAAGTCACCCAAACTGTCTGCAACTCCATTTCCCCATTTATATAGTAGAGGTAATAAAATTGATTTCTCACAGATGTTTCATGAAGTTGGTTACTGTCATTTATACTTTATTTTTTATGTTTTCACATATTTCTACTGTCCCTTTTTTGACCATAGAATTGTAGTTCATTTCAACAGTGATTCTGGCTTCTTTTTTTTTGTTTGTTTGTTTCGGCTTTATTATAAATTCACTGGACTTGTGTTATGGTAAGCTGGAAAGTATCCTTTCATCCTTGTCATTTGATGTTTAATAATGTTTATATATGGCACTAATACTACTCTTTAAACATTTATTAAACAAAAGTTCCCTAAATAAACTTTTTATTGAAAGTCTAACATTGTGCTAAGCACTATGCCAAATGATGTGGCTAGAAATTAATAAATCGTGGCTGGATGAGAAGGTAAGAAAATTGCCTAAATATATTTAGAAAAAGGCTTAGGCAAATATTTTAAAAATGTATAATGGATGAGGCTAATATAAAAGTAGATTTCTACTTGTAATATGAGTTAAAGATGTTGGCTTAATTTCAAGAAGCTTTCTGATAAGGAATATGAATTAAGAATTTGGAAAAGCAAAGTGGAGTATTAATCAGGAGATTTTGTTTTCAGCCCAGGCATTAGTGATTCAATTTTGAGCAGGACATTTAATTTTTTAGGACTTTAGTTTCTTTACTTATAAAACAGAATTTGGAGGTTACAAATTTAAAAAAAAATCTTCTACAGAACTCATGGACTTAAGGGAAATGATAACATTTTTATATGTGCAACAACATATCAAAACGGGGTAATTAGAAAGGTAATAGTAATTAGAATGAAATGCATATGTGTAAATGAATTTCTTTAAAATATAAGACAGCTTGAGCTACATGTTCAATTCATAAAATTAGGGTTAAACAAAGTAGAGAAGAAAAATAATGAAATTAACTATGGAAATTAAGGAAACAGTAGAAAAGAATAGAAATATAGATGATCAATAATTCCAAAGGCTGGTTTTTGGAAATAATCCAGACAAGGCAATTTACGGAAAGAAAATAATGGGCCAGTCTCATTTACGAATTTAGGTGCAACTTTCTGAACTGACTACTAACAAATCATGTGCAAAAATGTATGGAAAATACATCGTGATCAGAGGTAGAGCTACTATGGAAAACAATATGGCAGTTCCTCCACAAATTAAAAATAGAATTGCCATGTGATCTAGCAACCCCATTTCTGGTCATATATCCAAAAGAATTGAAAGCAGGATCTCAAAGATACATCTGCATACTCATGTTCATTACAGCACTATTCACAATAGCCAAGAGGTTTAAGTAACTTAAATGTCCATAAACAGATGAGTGGATAAAGAAAAGTGGATAATTACACACAACGGACTCTTTTTTTTTTTTTTGGCTGCTCTAGGTCTTTGGTGCTGCGCTTGGGCGTTCTCTAGTTGTGGCACGCAGGCCTCTTACTGCAGTGGCTTCTCTTGTTTTGGAGCACTGGCTCTAGGTCGGGGCATGTGGGCTTCAGTAGTTGAAGCTGTGGGCTTAGTCCCCCCCGAGGCACGTGGAATCTTTCTGGACCAGGGATTGAACTTTTGTCCCCTGCATTGGAAGGCAGATTCTTAACCAGTGGACCACCAGGGAAGTCCTCCTAATGTACTTTTGATGGCAGACTCTCCATAATATAGTTCTGACTGTATCTCTCATTCAGACCACTCAACTCTGTATCAGGGTTATTGACATTAGGAAATCAGCTTAGGTTTCAGCAGAAGACAGTAATGATAGAAAGTGATGTTCAGGAGTTTAGGTTCTGTTATGTCTGGGCTTCCTCTTTCTTTGAAGAAGACGAGACTTCCTGTCCACCTACTCTCCTCACCCCAAATAAACAAAAATTAGGCAGCCAATTCAGAGACAAAGGTGGGTCCCTTAGAGACAACAGAGATCTGTTTACTCTTCCAGAGACCTCTCCCAGGTGCTTTCCAACCACACATAGGCACCAAAGAATTCTGTGTTATTTCTATTTTCATGCAGCCTTTGAAGAATTCTGTATGTGATCTCAGTTCTTGCTTCACGACTCACTCTAATACTTTTTTTCCTTCTTTTTCCCCCTTACTTTTTGATAACTTGATTATGTCATATTTCTGCTGGTTGTATAAGTGTGATAGAGTTGACTGAAATGTATATTATAATCATTCTAGAATATTCTGTTATAAGGTATGTAGGCACAAAAATGCCTTTTCTGTTCCACACTGAAAATGACTCACAATTTAGGTAAGTCCTTAATAAATGTTTGTGGGCTGAGAGACCTCATTGAAACAATAGCTTTTTTATTATCTTTGCTATTAGAAGAAAGCAATGATGGAATTATTCCAAAATAGTAGATAAAGTATAGCAGACTTAGACATCCACTTCAATAGAGTTACATGCCTAGACTTTTTCTCTTTTGGTCTAGACCAAATTGTAAATGGTTTGCCATCCCTCACACTCACATTGTAGTGTGGGGATGGGGGAACTCAGTGGGGTGACTGGGAGGTTTGAGATGGTTGAAGAATGCAAACTGCCCAGGGGACAAGCATATGCAGATAATCAGGCAGTGGTTGTCCCTGAAATACTGATTAAAATGCACTTTAATCTGTGCAACAGACTTCAAGTTCTGCTCTCATCCTGTCTCCCTGTTGAAAATGGGACTCAAGTTCATGTTTTAAAATTTTCATTTTAGCAACCTACATGTCCATTGACAGATGAATGGATAAGGGAAGATATGGTACTTATGCACAATGGAATATTAGCCATAAAAAAGAACGAAAAACTTCATTTCAATGCTTTAAAGGTGAGGCTGATAACATTGCTTTTATTTATTTTTAAACATAAGCCCCCTTTCTAGTTTTTCTACTTATGGAATGTTCTATCTGTCACCATATAGATAATGGGCTGCCATAGAATAAAATCGATCAATGTTAAACATATGAGATACAGTTTTTTTCTGTGCTTGGCTCTTGGCTATCATGTCATTTGTCAGAGGATAAGTAGCCTCAAAGAATGCTTTTGGATGTTGTTATTGTCTTTGCTTTCTGCTAAGTTTAGTATATTTCCCTGGTCTTACTATTAATATTGCCAGATTCAGTACACCAGGAACATAGAGACTTTTTGCCTCCCGAACATCTGCCATTAAAAAAATGAACAAAAGCAAAAACCCAACAACTGAAAATTAGACAAGTAGCAAAACTCATACGTTTACTCAGAATCAATTATCATACTAAAGAGCCATAACTGCAGGTTTTCTTTCCTTCTGTTCTGGTCACCACCATATGCTCATTCCCCAGCAGATGTATGCATCAGTGAGGCTTCATGGTTTCTAAACTATAGTGTTGCTATTGTGTTACATCAGAATTCTTTTTATCTAATTTTCAAAGATTCATATGGTGCCTATATGTAACTGCTGGATTAAGACATGTTTGCAATGACTTAGAAGTCTCTGGTTACCTTCAACCTGGAGGAAAAATATCTTTGGTGAAACGTGAACCAAATTGTTCTCCTGCTGCTTTCCATTTGCTCTTTGTTTACAACAAAGTTATATAAATACACCTTTGAGTTGGAGGTGAGAGTCCATGGTAAGGCTGGCCTTCGTTTGTGCCCTTACTGATACATAAAAGAACACCGCCTAGGCAATTTTGTCTCCTTAAAAAACAGGTAGTAGATATTCAATTAATGATATTGAACTTCAGTCAATCTTATTATTTCCTATTCCTAGTTCTAAGAAGAGCTTCCCTTTTCTCTCCCAGGAGGCTTAAAATTCAAGATTAAATATCATCTTACTAGGAAAGGGTAGGGAGGATGTAGATCTCTTAAGGCAGAGTCAGTGACTTCTAGGAAAGCTGAGTGGACCCTTAGAAGAACACATTGGAAGTATGACAGCTTGTGAAGAACTTTTGTCTGAGTGTGGTGCTGACTTCCACTCTCCTCCTGTGATAAGTCCATCTTCCCTGGTTAATGAATTAAGGAAACTCCAGGGGAGGGGATTTTTGACAATGGAATTCCTTCTGGAGGATCTGTCTTTAGGCAGATAAGGGGAGTTCAGAGAAAGCCTCTTCCTGCACTTGCTGTTTTTTAAGTGTCTACATCACAAAATATTAATATATCAAAGCAGATATTTTGGGAGTTGTTATGCCATGCTACACTTCACAATCATAAATAAAAGGAAAAAGTGTTTCATATGGAGGCAAATGCAAAAATAATAGCAGAACCCTCATTTGGTATTAATACTTCAAAGTGTAAGGTTTTCTTTTTGTAACTATTTTATGATTTATTTATTTGGCTGCATCGGGCCAGTTGCGGCACACAGGATCTTCATTGCAGCGTGTTGGCTATTTCGTTGCGGCGTATGGACTCTCTAGCTGTGGTGCATAGCTTCAGTAATTGCACGGGTTTAGTTGCTCCGTGGCACGTGGGATCTTAGTTTCCCCGACTAGGGATGAATCCAAGTCTGCGGCATTACAAGGCAGATTCTTAACCACTAGACCACCAGGGAAGTCCCCCAAAGAGAAGTTTTGACCAATGAACAGGTAGTAAGTTTTTTAGATGTGTTAATTAAGCTTTAAAAATTAATCATTTTATCTGAAATTATTCATTGTAGTCTTTGTGTGAGCTCTGTGATGAGTCATGCCAAGTTAAGTTTCTTAGATAGTAGTTCTGGAGCTCATCTGAGAAGAAGCACCTGAATTCTCCATATCCTGAAGCCAGGATGTAAGGAATGAATCTCCAGAATCCACAGAGACTAAGGATCTCAGTTCTCAACAGTATTTAACATGATGCTCTATCTCTAAACAAATGCAAAGCTATCAGAAAAGGAGATGCAGATTCAACTTGCATCTTCTTACCATTTTCACTGAACTTTGCTTCTTACAAAAAAAAAAAAAATGCTTTGGGCATGATATTCTATGAAAAAGAGTAGTCAGCAAATTATCATAAGTTTAGTTTGGGCAAGGAGAATTTTACAGAGATCAAGTAAAGAACAGAGAAGGAAATGTAATACCATTGGATGCCCTTGACTGAAATTTTAATAGTGAGCTTGTTTCTTACTGTCATAATTTCTGAACTTGATGTTCTGCAGAAACATCCTGTGAAAAGTTCAGTAGTGAATGTTCATGTGATAAATTGACAATATTATTGAAAATGTGGGATCTAAGAAATTCTTTACAAGTACTTATCGAGTTCCTATCATATGCTTGACAGAATAGAGAACTTACATCCTTTTTCAAGATGCTTTTCACTAGAAGTATTCTTTTCAAAATGCTGTTTTTCTTTTATTAAGTAATTTAGGATCAACACTGGGGTAAAACAATACTATCCCATACAGTACTATCCCAATATACATTTAAATCAAAATGTATATTGATAGAAGTGTAATCCAACGACTATTTTTTTGTGTGTTACTTATGCCTTGGATAAAAGGGGTGTTTAAAAACTCTTTAAAACATCAAAGTTAAAACGCTGAGTTGGCATTATGGCATGATCCCATTCCTGTCTATAAATAACTGGAGCAAGAAAGCACCTGAACCCTCACTTCTAGTTTTTGATGGAAAGCTTTGCTGGCATCCTTGCAATTAACTTTATGTTTAACTCCATGAAGGGGCTGAGTCAGCTATACATTTAATTTTCATGAATTTGACAAGTGTGTATACATTGCATGTATTAAATCAGTTTTGTTAGGCTCTTTTCTCTAAATCCTATCTCATGCTTTTCTCTGAAATTCCAACCTTTCCCATTTAATTGTTCTACTTTTATCACTCACATAGGAAGGTTTTGTAAACATCTTATGCAAACAGTTGCATTTAGCAGTCAGTGGTCATACACTTAAAAGGATTTTATCTTGTGCTTCTGATTCTAATTTAGCTTGCACATATCCAAGATTTTCTTTTATTTTCCATCAAAGGTATAAAAATCAGAAAAGATTTTGGCCTTTATGACTACTGATTTCCTGTCTTCTTCCACAATGAAATTAACTGGGAATGTCAATTTAAGTATAAGTTACTGAAAACTATTTTATCGTTTTTCTCCTGAAAGATAATTCAGAGTAGGAGAAAATGAATGACCAAAGGAAAATTCCACACTGAGGAATGACTTCAACAGCCATTCTTTTTTCCTTGAGCTCTGAGACTTGAAATAGACCTGTGTTTGTGGACCTAATCTTTAATACAAAGAAATATTGGCTGCCATGATCTGTTTGTACTTCTCGACCTGGTTTTGGTTCACATATGGTGGAAGGACAGAGGTCTTCTCAGAATTGTAACACAAAGAAAAATAATGAATTTGCTTATTTCAATAACTTCAGTATTCAAAAACATGTGCAAATACAAATTGGTCCTTAGAACGTGTTGGAAAGACTAGGTTATTATTGTCTCTATTTTATAGGCTCTCATGTTCAATGAACACTAATTGCTAGGATGGGAAAACATTTATCTTGTCCTGCATAGACAGTGTTCCCCAATTATGTGTGATTAATGCCTTCCCTCCCCCCCCCAAGCATTTGACATCTGTTTTTGATCAGTTAAGTATCATCCAACTTATCAAGCCATGGTTCTGTTCATTTATGTCCAATTCCTAGGCAGCCGTAGTAGAGATTCTAAAATGTACATTCTTTCCTGGAATGTTTCTACATCAGGAGAAAATGGTGTTCCCAGAGTCTTTGGACAAATTAAAACATGTGTATTCTGTGGAAATTTAACTTGGGAGCTAGAGTTGGCCGAAACCTGATTTAACAATGTGTCTCAGATGCAGCCCTGAAGGAAGAGAAGGTTACACTGCAGGAATTTCTATCTTAGCCTCACACTTGCTAAATTTTAAGACCACAAACTCTCTGCACCCCATTTTCCTCATTTGCAAAATGGGGTAATTTCAGCTTGTACATTATACAGTTGTGAGAATTAGAGATAAAACACTTAAAGTAGTTAGAAAATGTGTGGTAGACAGTAGTCATTAAAAAAATATTAGCTATCATCTGGGGAGATTTGGAGGGTTATTTGATTATAAACTTAGAAAAAAAAAAAACAAAGTCAACAAATTATTTCTTTTTTTAATGTTACTTAGTTCTGTAGCAGAAGTTAGAAATGGTTTTTAAAAATTTATTTTAATTGTGAGGAAATTCTCCAAACTGACACATTCCTTAGAGAAGACTGACTGTGGAAGTGTCTGTAACATTTATGTTGCTTCAAACGGGAAGAAGTCTTTCATCCCCTTCATGTAGAAGAAATGCTGTGTGCAATTAGTGTGTACGCTGAATTATCTTCCTTGGCATTCAAAAGCATTAAAAGAACACTCATTAATTTCCAAAAGAGCTTTGAAAAATATTAGTCTCCAGAGGTCATACTGTGTTTGCAGGAAAATCCTCAGCACAGAGGCATGGAATCTGCAATGAGGAGGGACCTGAGTACCCAGATTTAGGCATGAACCTTGGACAAGTTATTTAATCTCTCTGTGATCACTTACTTCTAAAACGAGAATAATAAAGCCTTCTCCCTCAAAGGGTAGAATTTAATGAGCTAATGTATATCAGTGTGCCCGCTGAACCATAAATTCAAATTTCTATACTTTAAAAAAAAAATCATGTCTCCTTTGAGGATATAAAATTGTTTAGCTGACCAGAAACATATTTATATTAAAAGTTTAACAAGTGCTACAAAATTGAATCAGTTATAAGTTAAGCTATACTCGGTGAAATGTGAATGAAAAGTTTCAAATAAGTATTTTGTGCAATTTGCAAAAGTCAAAGAGCACATATGACTTCTGGTCTCATATTAGCAATTTTCTAGAGAGCAAACTGATTTAATAAACACACTGTACTATACCCATGCCTAAATTTCATATGTAAAAATGTATGATTTTTTTCATGTTTATAACTCATTATTTAAAAATTTGACTTTTTTAAGATGACATTTAAAAGTTACACAAAACTACAGCATGACTAAAGCCCTGGTTAGCCAGAATAATTCCTGGAGTGGATCAATGGTGTATTTTCTGCACCCGTTTTTCTTTAGTATTTATCTTTGCACTCACAGCCATTCTGAGTGCAAGTATTCTCTTCCTGTTCCTCAAGGGTACTACTTTTGGAGAATTACTTGGTTTTATTAAAAAAAGTTTTTTCTGGCTGAGCACGCCAAATAGTATCCCTGCGTGTGGGCTCTTAGTTCCCTGACCAGGAATCGAACCTGCACCCCCCGCATTGGCAGGTGAAGCCTCACCACTGGACTGCCAGGGAAGTTTCTTCTTGGTTTTATTTTTTAACTTATTTTAATGTATTTATTTTTGGCTGCGCTGGGTCTTCCTTGCTTTGTGCCAGCTTTCTCTAGTTGTGAGAGGGGGCCACTCTTTCTTGCGGTGTGCAGGCTTCTCATCGTGGTGGCTTATCTTATTGAGGAGCACAGGCTCTAGGGCATGAGGGCTCTGCAGTTTCAGCGCAAGGAAGTCCCTTACTTGGTTTTAAATGCAAATCTATTTCACAGTTCTCACAAATAGGTAAATTAAGTTATAATGGTCAGGAAATTTTCTATTTTATGGTAGAAAAAATTCTGGGATTCTTCAGGCAAGAATACTGGAGTGGGTTGCCATGCCCTCCTCCAGGGGATCTTCCCAACCCAGGAATCGAATCCAATCTCCTGCATTGGCAGGCAGGTTCTTTACCACTAGTGCCACCTGCGAAGCCCACTAAAAACTCCTGACATAGTGAAATTTACATGCTGGTTTGCAATGTCACGATAATGAGATTTAGGTGAACACTGCACCTGAACAATAGAGAGTAATTCAGAACTATTTTGGAGAAGGCGATGGCACCCCATCCAGTACTCTCGCCTGGAAAATCCCATGGACGGAGGAACCTGGTAGGCTGCAGTCCATGGGGTCGCGAAGAGTTGGACACGACTAAGCGACTTCCCTTTCCCTTTCCCTTTTAGAACTATACCTTCAGAATGTAAATAGGTGAAATGTAGGCTTTCAAAAGACAAAGGATAAGTCCAAGTACTGGATTCAAAGGAGTTAATGACTTCGTTCCACACAGCAATGGGCACTTGATAATAATGTAAAAAAAATCCAGACTTCAAAATGAAAGGTGGGAACATGATAACACCATCAGGTTGGTCCAAGGGCTTCTGTTTGTTTTTAGGGACTCATATTTATGTACCCTTGGTCATAGAAATGCTGGCTACTGGAGAAAGAGAGAGACATTTCTCAAACTCAGGTTTTCCATATTTGCAGACTTGCTCGTCTATCTCAGTGGGACTTGAGGTTGCCTCACCAGGAATTTGAAGGTGAAACGGCAGATAAAAGTGAAACATGTTTCGAAAGACCGTATTTTCTTAGGTCTTACTGTTATCCTGGAAAAATGAAAACATCTTAGGTCTTACTATCTTGGAAAAATGAAAACAAGTTTCTTTTAAAAGAAATAATACACCCACCTTCCCCAACATCAAAACAGCACAAAAATAACAATATTCACTATTACTAGTTATTAGAAATATCTGCTTTTACAAGGTTATCTCAGCGAGTCATTCTGTCCAACTTTGGAAGACTTGATTATGTGTTTCTTCTGCTTCAAACCCTATCAGCACAATCCTGGTGGGTATTTAGGTGACCCCAGGTGTGTTAAGTTTTTGTTTGGGGGTAATTTAAAACTTTGACTGAAAAGCCAACATTTGAGGGACTGTGAGTATTTTCTTTCACATAGTAGATCAGAGACACATTTAGCCCCACTATATTCCACTGCACTTTCAATTTTTTAGGATACTTAATTCCTATTTTCCGTTCAAAAACTATTTAAAAAGCACGTCAGAGTTTCATTTCAGCAATGAATGGCTGCCATTAATTGGGTGTATCTCTTAAAGCAAAGGCTGTTGTAGCCTTGAAACAATAATTATTTTTGTAAATGGCCATCAGTGAGTGAGTCAGTTCAGTTGCTCAGTCGTGTCTGACTGTGACCCTATGAACTACAGCACGCCAGGTCTCCCTGTCCATCACCAACTCCCAGAGTTTACTCAAACTCATGTCCATTGAGTCAGTGATGCCATTCAGCCATCTCATCCTCTGTCGTCCACTTCTCCTCCCATCTTCAATGGCCATAATTATGTAAAAAAATGGCCACAGTTATGTAAAAAATCCAATTATTCACCTATCAATTCATGAATATCATAAAACAAGTCTGATGTTTTCAAGTGAACTTGATTTTTACTACCATCTCCCTTTCAGTATTTGTGACCACCTACTTCGTACCTGAGGTTATTAATATTTCTCCGGCAATCTTGATTCCAGCTTGTGCTTCTTCTAGCCCAGTGTTTCTCATGATGTATTCTGCATAGAAGTTAAATAAGCAGGGTGACAATATACAGCCTTGATGTACTCCTTTTCCTATTTGGAACCAGTCTGTTGTTCCATGTCCAGTTCTAACTGCTGCTTCCTGACCTGCATATAGGTTTCTCAAGAGGCAGGTCAGGTTGTCTGGTATTCCCATCTCTTTCAGAATTTTCCACAGTTTATTGTGACCTACACAGTCAAAGGCTTTGGCATAGTCAATAATGCAGAAATAGATGTTTTTCTGGAACTCTCTTGCTTTTCCCATGATCCAGCAATGTTGGCAACTTGATCTCTGGTTCCTCTGCCTTTTCTAAAACCAGCTTGAACATCTGGAAGTTCACGGTTCACGTATTGCTGAAGCCTGGTTGGAGAATTTTGAGCATTACTTTACTAGTGTGTGAGATGAGTGCAATTGTGTGGTAGTTTGAGCATTCTTTGGCATTGCCTTTCTTTGGGATTGGAAGGAAAACTGACCTTTTCCAGTCCTGGGGCCACTGCTGAGATTTCCAAATTTGCTGGCATATTGAGTGCAGCACTTTCACAGCATCGTCTTTCAGGATTTGAAATAGCTCAACTGGAATTCCATCACGTCCACTAGCTTTGTTTGTAGTGATGCTTTCTAAGGCCCACTTGACTTCACATTCCAGAACGTCTGGCTGTAGGTGAGTGATCACACCATCATGATTATCTTGGTTGTGAAGATCTTTTTTGTACAGTTCTTCTGTGTATTCTTGCCACCTCTTCTTAATATCTTCTGCTTCTGTTAGGTCCATATCATTTCTGTCCTTTATCGAGCCCATCTTTGCATAAAATGTTCCCTTGGTATCTCTAATTTTCTTGAAGAGATCTCTAGTCTTTCCCATTCTGTTGTTCTCCTCTATTTCTTTGCATTGATTGCTGAGGAAGGCTTTCTTATCTCTCCTTGCTATTCTTTGGAACTCTGCATTCAGATGCTTATATCTTCCTTTTCTCCTTTGCTTTTTGCTTCTCTTCTTTTCACAGCTATTTGTAAGGCCTCCCCAGACAGCCATTTTGCCTTTTTGCATTTCTTTTCCATGGGGATGGTCTTGGTCCCTGTCTCCTGTACAATGTCATGAACCTCCATCCATAGTTCATCAGGCACTCTATCCATCAGATCTAGTCCCTTAAATCTATTTCTCACTTCCACTGTATAATCATTATGGATTTGATTTAGGTCATACCTGAATGGTCTATTGGTTTTCCCTACTTTCTTCAATTTAAGTCTGAATTTGGCAATAAGGAGTTCATGGTCTGAGCCACAGTCCGCTCCTGGTCTTGTTCTTGCTGACTGCATAGAGCTTCTCCATCTTTGGCTGCAAAGAATATAATCAATCTGATTTTGGTGTTGACCATCTGGTAACATCTATGTGTAGTCTTCTCTTGTGTTGTTGGAAGAGGGTGTTTGCTACGACCAGTGTGTTCTTTTGGCAAAACTATTATGCGGATGACACCACCTTTATGGCAGAAACTGGAGAGGAACTAAAAAGCCTCTTGATGAAAGTGAAAGAGAGTGAAAAAGTTGGGTTAAAGCTCAACATTCAGAAAATGAAGATCATGGCATCTGGTCCCATCACTTCATGGCAAATAGATGGGGAAACAGTGGAAACAGTGTCAGACTTTATTTTTCTGGGCTCCAAAATCACTGCAGATGGTGACTGTAGCCATGAAATTAAAAGACGCGTACTCCTTGGAAGGAACATTATGACCAGTCTAGATAGCATATTCAAAAGCAGAGACATTACTTTGCCAACAAACGTCCGTCTAGTCAAGGCTATGGTTTTTCCAGTGGTCATGTATGGATGTGAGTTGGACTGTGAAGAAAACTGAGTGCTGAAGAATTGATGCTTTTGAACTGTGGTGTTGGAGGAGACTCTTGAGAGTCCGAAGGAGAGATCGAACCAGTCCATTCTAAAGGAGATCAGCCCTGGGTGTTCACTGAAAGGACTGATGCTGAAGCTGAAACTCAATAATTTGGCCACCTCATGCGAAGAGTTGACTCACTGGAAAAGACTTTGATACTGGGATTGGGGGCAGGAGGAGAAGGGGACGACAGAGGATGAGATGGCTGGATGTCATCACTGACTTGATGGACATGAGTTGGAGTGAACTCTGGGAGTTGGTGATGGACAGGGAGGCCTGGCGTGCTGCAATTCATGGGGTCGAAAAGAGTCAGACACAACTGAGTGACTGAACTGAACTGAACTTTTTACCTATGTCCTCTGTGTGGCATAGTGGTTAATGGCACAGTCTGCCTGCCAATGCAAGAGACTTGGGGGTTTGATCCCTGTGTGGGGAAGATCCCCTGGAGAAGGAAATGGCAACCCACTCCAGTAGTCTTGCCTGTTAAATTCCACGGACAGAGGAGCCTGACAGGCTACAGTCCACGCAATCACCAAGTCTACTGCCTCTGAGCAGGCACGCACTTCGTACTGACCCCAGAACTCCTCGTTAAAAACACGTAGTTCTACTTTTGAGTTTACTGAAAGAGAGCACAGAAAAAGCAATATATCAAAACTGATACAGTTATACAGGGGTGTTGAGCATGTGCTTCTCTATACTGCAATAGAATGGTGAGGTTCCTAACCTTTTAGGGGATGGAAAGAGGGGAAAAGTTTAGAGAAAGCTAAAAGGTAACATGCTGAATCTACTATTATGCATCTTTCAAAGCCTGTCATATATGTTTTTAACAAGCTCCTGAAATAGGACTGCTAGATCTGGTCTGTGAGATTTAGTGAATCAGAGGTCTGACCATAAACGTTTAGTCCCTGAACACCAAGTTGAAAAAAAAAAATTTCTGAGGTTTCCTATACTGTGTTTTTGTTTTCTTGGTTCCTAGGCGAGAAGTACATTTTGTTTAGTGGTCAAAAATGCTTAGGGCTAGAACGTTTTGACTTGTAGGCCAGAGCAGCAACTTCCAGTTAAGTTGCCTCCAATCAAACCTAACCCTGCTTCTGTAGAACTTCGCAGGTGTTTGTTTTTTTTTTTTTTTATTCCAAACTGGAACTGCAGATAGTTCTTTTTCTAATTGCAAAGGTGGTCTTCATTGATCATTGTCCTCGCGTTGCCACCATGACCAGGCCACTCTTTCAAGTCAAAACCTATGCGGCCTACAGCCTGGACAATTACAGGGAAAGCTATCCCTGTGGGCGATTAGCTCCACCTGTTGAGGTCAGTTTCCACCGCCCGCACCCCGTCCACTGGGCCGGGCTGCTTCCCTGCAGGTAACGACGGATTGCAAGCGCTCCCTTTCTGGAGATGAGCTCCCTCCGGCCGTTGAGGGCAGAAAGCGGCAACATCTGTCGGCTCGCTCGCCTCTGCCCGTCGAAGGGGTCGAGGGGACCGCATGGCAGCTGCCACCGCGCCGAACAAAAGGGGGCGCCGCTCGAGAGGAGCCAGCAGCCTTCCGCGGACCGCGCGGCTCGGGGGTACCCGCGGAGCCGGCGAGGGCGGCGCGGCCCGGGGGCAAGCCCAGGTGCGGCCGGGCGGGGAGGAGGGCCCGGCCGCGCGCCTAGGAGGAACGCCTGACTCATGTCGTGGCGGCGGCGGACTCCTGGGAACTGAAACTCGTGATGCTGTTGCTGCGGAGAACAGCCTCATTACCATTCCGCAGGCGGGGGCTGGCGGGGACACACCACCCGGGACGCGGACACCCGAGCCCCGGGACCCGGCGGCCTCCGCGGGCCGCCCCGCCCGCCGCGTGCCCGCGCGCGCGCCGGCCGCGTGGGGAAAAAGGAGCGGACACGCCTAACCGGCGCGCGCTCCGCGCCCCGCCCCGCCCCCAAGGGCCGACCCGGATTCTCTCCCCGCGGCCGCAACTCCCCACCCCTCCACCGCCGGCGCCTCGCTCAACCTTCGGCAATTTCCGCCGGGACACCCGGCGCTCGGCGAGGCCCGAAGACCCGCCGCCGCCGCCTCCTCCTACCGCCGGAGCCGGCTTTATGTCTGCGGCGCCGGGGCGCATGCGCAGACGCCATCTTCCCTCCTTCTCCGCAGCCGGCCCCTCCCGCCCCGCCGCCGCCGCCGCCTCCTCTCGCCCGCGGTCGCCCCTCCTCCTCCTGCGCTCGGGCGCTGGTCCCTCCTCTCCCGATGCCGCGAGAGGCCGGGGGATACGGCGGAGCCGGAGAAGAGCACTAGTAACCACCACCACAGCCCCCTCCTCGCCCGCCGCCCTCCCTCGGCACCCACCCACTCACCCGCCCCGTTCGCCGACACCGACCAAACCCCACCTCTCGTTCCTTTGAACGGCGTCGGCTGCAGGCGCTGCACCAGCCCGTCTGGCCACCAACGCCGCCGAGAGAGGAGTCGCCGTCGCCTGCGGCCCCCTCCCGCCCGGGCCGCGGGAGCCGCGGGGGTGAGCGGACCAACCGGCTGCGGAGGACGAGGACGAAGCGGCTCGCCCCGCCGCCCTCCGGGAGGCTCGGGCGCCGGCCCCTTCCTCCCCGAGGACGTGTGCCGAGCTGAGGCGCCTGCCCGGAGGGAGGAAAATGCTCGGGCTCCATGGCTGCCAGTGATGGAGCGGTCCCTGGGCTCCCGCTGCCACCGCCGCCGCCGCGCCCCGGCCGTGCTCCGCGAGGACCCGGCGTCTCTGCGCGCCCGCCCGCGCCCCGCTGCTGGGCTCGCCGTACCGGGCGCCCCGCCGCCCGAGCCTCGCCGCGCCGGCCCCAGCCACGGCCAGCGTTTTCTCACGGAGCAGCAGCAGCAGCAGCCGCCGCGAGCCCAGGGGGTTTGAAAGGGTCCGCGGGGCCGTGGGGGGAGGAGGCCCGAGCCGGGCCGGCGGGGCCGGGAGCGGAGGTTTGAGCGACGCTGACTGAGCTCGGGGCTCGCCGCCGGCAGCCGCGGCGGCGCTGGGGGGCGGCGAGGGGAAGGCGACCCTCGCTCGGCGCCGCCTTCGTGCAGGGCGACCGGGAGGCTTTTTGCAGCGGCCGCCGCCGCCGCCGACGGGAGGAGGGGCGGAGGTGGCTCCGGAGTTGTCCGGAGAAGGTGGGCATTTCTTGGCTTTTCCCACCCCCCTCCCCTCGCCTCCCCGCTCC
>SJXQ01004470.1:212823-237426 GCA_006408695.1 Aepyceros melampus
GGGCACCCTGGCGGCCCCGCCGGTGCAGCCGCAGCCGCCCCCGACCCTCCCAGGGGTGGCCCTTCCGCAGAGGGACTTCAGCAGCGCCGCTCCACAGGGCATTTCAGCAGTTAGCATCCCTCAGAGTATTTCTCAGTCGCAGATCTCGCAGGTCCAGTTACCGTCTCAAGAACTGGGCTATCAGCCGAAGCCAGGTCTTCCACCAGTACCTCTGCAAGCCGGTATTCAGCCGTCACCTGTTGGCGTGGTGGGCGTCACTTCGGCTTTAGGTCAGCAGCCTTCCATCGCCAGCCTGGCTCAACCCCAACTGCCGTATTCCCAGGCGGCCCCCCCAGTGCAAGCTCCCCTGTCAGGGGCGCCACCCCAACAGGTACAATATGGTCAGCCGGCGCCAGCTGTGGCCCCTCCGATGGCCCCAAGCCACGGTACATCAGTGACTCCGAACCCAGCCTCCGAGTATGTTCAGCCCTCACCGCTTCTCCAAACAGCGGTATCCTCTGGACAGCCCACTTCTGCAGGGGTGGCCGTGGGAGCCACGGTGATTCCTATGGCTCAGCCACAGAGCATCCAGCTCCCAGTGCAGCCCGCGGCAGTCCAGGCACAACCTGCAGGGGCAGCTGGCCAACCTGTTGGCAAGGCTCACACGACAGTAGCTGCTGTACCTCCCGGCAGTCAAATCGCAAATATTGGTCAACAGGCAAGCCTACCATCGGCACTGCAGCAGCCCTCCACCCAAGTCACACCTTCAGTTATCCAGCAAGGTGCTCCTCCGTCTTCACAGATAGTGCCATCTGCGATCCTGCATCAGGGAGTTCAGCCCAGTGCTTCAGGCCTTCCTCAACAGCTGGTCATTGCACCCCAGAGTACCCTGTTACCTGTGCCTCCCCAGCCACAGGGGGTCGAGTCGGTAGCTCCAGGAGTGGCTTCGAAGCAGTTGCCTGCAGTTAGTCCTTTGCCCTCTGCTAGTAGTATTTCTGTTACAAATCAGGTTAGTTCAGCTGGTCCTTCTGGACTGCCTTCTGTCCCGACAAACTTGGTTCCGTCACAGAATATAGCACAAGCCCCCGCCACTCAGAATGGTAATTTGGTTCAAAGTGCAGTCAGCCTCCCTTACTAGCATCTAATATAAATTTGCCTTTGGCACAACAGCTACCGCTCAGTTCTGTTCAATTCTCCGCACAATCATTAGCTCAGGCAATTGGAAGCCAAATCGAAGATGCCAGGCGCCCAGCGGAACCCTCCTTAGTTGGCTTACCTCAGACCATCAGTGGTGACAGTGGGGGAGTGTCAGCAGTTTCAGATGGCAGTAGCAGCAGCCTTGCAGCCTCTGCTTCTCTTTTCCCGTTGAAGGTGCTACCACTGACGACACCCCTGGTGGATGGCGAGGAGGAGAGGTAAGCTCACGCTGTGTTTCTGCAGGCATTCAACAGATTCAGAGTTCCTCTGTTTAGTCACTGCATATGCACAGGGTTAGTCTAAAAGTGTTATCTACTTTTTTCCTCTTTAGAGGTGAACGAGCATTTTTCTGGTAAGTTTTCTAGAGCAGGAGTGTGATGGAATAGTTTTAAACTGCTTAGGAAGTGGTCTAAGTAAAACATAAACAATATTTGACAGAATAGTTTTTGAACATTAAGAGTAGGTATGGGAGCCCCAAGCAGTTTTGTTATTGACGACGAGATGGTTTTTTAGAATTAATTATGAACAGAAGCTTAATTTTTGCTAACCCAGCTTAATAGTTCATCTCTTTTTTTGACTTACTAAAATCATTAATAATCATCTCTTGGGGGCAGGAGGGGAGGTTGTGGTTCCCACATTGGTTTCTCCTTCACTGGACTGGATGACCTAAAGTTCTACTGTGTTTGCTGTTGGTCTGAAAAAGATCATGTTACTGCTTTTCCTAGTCAGATATTATAGGAAAGGTGACCTAAGCTGGGTTATACAGGTTGCTCTCTAAACTAATTGACTGACTTTTGTGTACTTATTTAATGGTCGTTTTATCTGAACAGTAAAGAAGTAGGAATGGTAAAAAGTGTTCTGTGTGGGAGGAGGGGCATACACTTAAAAACAGCCCAATTTATCTTTGACAGTAGTATGCAGTATGTTTTTCCTTTTGCATAGTGATCAAGATGGTAGCTGTTTTAAAGAGTAAAGAGAATGTCTTGGAGGGTTGAATTTATAGAGACATGAAACTGACTTTGTTCTGCTAATCTACTCCACTTGTTCTCTTTTCTGACCAGAGAAATACAGAAAGCCTGAAATACATTACTAGACCATTGTTTTATTAATAGGATTGGTAATAATGGTGATTTTTTTGAATCAAATTGTGTCTTTGAAGCTGGCTGGCTGGAAGAGTTGTGAAATCTCTCATGATACTACACGGCTTTAAATTAAGTCGAGTTTTAAAGGAATGTTCTTTTCACAGATTTGCCTTACTAACCTTGATCAAAGTAATAGTTTTGATCAAGGAGTTTTGACAGAGGCTATTCATTTTCACTGTGGAACTTTGAATAAATGTGAAAGATACTTAAATATTTTAGTATTGGAGATTTTTGTGATTGAACTTTTATTAAGCCAGTTGGAACATTTACATTCTAAATGTATATCTGTGGTTTTCACTTTGGAAAAATTGAGCACATTTCAAAAGAATTGCCATTTTAGAAAAAGGCCAAAATGTTTCAGTGAGGCCTTCTTTTTTTAAAAATTACTTAAAAGATATAAGGTAAAGGCATGGCTAATTGGAATAATTTAAATTCTTGCCTTTGAAGATTCTTATTTTTCTAAGTCATATATAGAATCTTGTTATCTAGCCACATGTATTCTGTATCATGTATACAAGGCTATACTTTAAAACAGAGACCTCTTCTAGGAGGTGGTTTCCTTAATAGTTGTATTATAATTATTGCTAAACCTTTAAATTTATCAAATCATGCTAATACACATCTATAATTTTAAATAATTAACTTACCTCAAATATTCAGGTTTTCTAAATCTAGTGAGTGTGATCTGAGTAAAACCCCTACAAGAACAGGTATATCACGTGGATGCTAAATTTAGAGAAGTAAAAGATGAATGGATATACAAATGTAAACAACATACTTTGAATTCAAACCTGCCATGATTTTTACTAATTACCATTGTGGTTCCTGGCATGACTTTTTCCTTTTTGTTTTCTCCTCCTGGTGGTAGGGCATGATAGAGCTTTCTATAACATGGTGTTCGAGACGATTAAAGTCAGATGTTGCTACTTACAATTCGGTTTTTAACTATAGAGCTAGAGTCCCAGTTTAAGATATTAGAACAAAACCAATTTTTCCATATAGCAGCTGAGATGACTAATTAGGGGCAAATTATGTAGAATGGTTTGAAATTAAAGGGGCAAAACAGATACTGAGAAATATGATTAAATATTGGTGTACAGTAACTTGAGTTGACTGTACCTGTTTTGAATTAACCACATATTTGAGCTTTTGTTAACATCCTTTAAATTCTGTAATATCAAAATGACTCCTAAAATAGCTGTAAAGGTCAGATCTGGTAAATTTGCGTATTATTTTCTTGGCATTTTACTGCAGATTATCACTGTAGTTTGGAAAAAAATTGTTAAGTGATAATTATTTAAAAAATTGTTTTTACTTTTTTCTTCCCATGTTAGCTTCTGTGTCGTTTGTATCTTCTGGGCTTCACCTATGGATCTCATGGGAGAAAAGGATACATTGTAATGTCAGTATTATGACTTAGAAAACACATTAGCAATAAAACTTTTAGGTGGTAGGATAATGAAGATTGGCTGTTCTTTAGTCATCTTTTGAAATAATATTGACACACGGTAAATTTTAAAATGGTAACATATGTGTCTACTGGTGTTGGCTACTGGCAGAGACTATAAAGATTAGAAAACATGGATCAGGCCTTAAGATTATGTATGATCTTTAAAAAAAAAAATCATTCTCATTAAAAAGGTCTTAATGTCTTCCCTGGTGGCTCAGATGGTAAAGAATCTACCTGAAGTGCAAGAGTCCTGAGTTTGGTCCCTGGGTTGGGAAGATCCCCTGGAGAAGTGAATGGCTACCCACTCCCGTATTCTTGCCTAGAGAATTCCGTGGACTAGGAGCCTGGTGGGCTACAATCCACGGGGTTGCAAAGAGTTGGATACAACTGGGTGGTAGCAAACAAAACACGTAATGTCTTAGGTTAGCCTCTAATGTGATCTTACAGCACAGGGAAGATGCAGGTATTTCACACTGATGTTTTCAGTGTTTTGTGATTGTTAATACAGCCTCTTCTGTGAAATTGGTCAAACTTCCATTCATGCTTCAAGACTCAGCTCAGATGTTCCCTCTGTAGCATTCTCTTCAACAAATGTTTGCCCTAGCCCTTTTTTTAGTGGTCCTCTATTCGAGGCACTGTGCACGTTCAATTAAAATTACGTTTACCCATTTTCCCCACAAGACTGAATTCTTCAAGGGCAAGAGCTAAGTGTTTCTTGAAAGAATTAATGAGCAGACCTTTCTCTGCCTTTTGTATGATTTAAAGCTTGGATTGTCTCTCACCTTAAGCATAACGGTTGGAGATGCAGGATCATATAATTTAATGCCACAAAATGAATTTTCATACCTCAAGGTACGTTGATATTTATCTTCTAAATACAGTACCTGTATATAGAGTAGTTCCTCAAATATATATTAATGAGGAATTTGAGTTTTCTTATCAAATAGGAGGAGTACTCATTTTTGCCAGCTTCTTAGGATGGTTGCATCAGATAAAATACTTTAACTGTGAAATACTAAATTATAAGATCTAATTTTTATTTACGTTGTACCTGCCCAGTTTAAAGAGCCAAATAGTTTACGTGCTTATCAAAACAAGCCAGAGCTTCCTGCCCTCTTTATTTCCCTCGAAGCAATGACTTTCACCTCTGGTAGATGATGATGGTGATGTTTATCTCCTAGTCTCTAAATAACTGCCTGTATCACTACTCGCCGGGCAATGCCGCCAGGTGGTTAGGAGAGTGGACTGCTTAGGTCTGAGCCACCCTCTCTGTCGTTCACCAGCTGCTTAACCTCTCTGTGCCTCAGTTTGCTCACTTTAGAAAGTGGGGAGAATAGTATCTACTGCGTAGGATTTTGTAAGAATGAAACAAATTTGGAAAGTCCTTTGAAATGTCTCTAACTCATATGCTCTATATACTGCTCAGTTGCTAAGTCGTGTCCAACTCTCTGCAAAGCCATGGACTGTAGCATGTCAGACTTCCCTGTCCTTCACTGTCTCCCAGAGTTTGCTCAAATTAAGGTCCATTGAGTCAGTGATGTTGTCTAACCATCTCATCCTCTGCTGCCCTCTTTTCCTTTTGTCTTTGATTTTTCCCAGCATCAGGGTCTTTTCCAATGAGCCATCTCTTCGCATCAGGTGGCCAGGGTCTTGGAGCTTCACCATTAGTCCTTCCAATGAATATTCAAAGTTGATTTCCTTTAGGTTTGCTTTGTATAATATGTGATAATATAAGATAAAAATACTTGATTTTGTTTTTGGCTTTAGTAACTTCCCGGGTAGAAAATGAAGATTAACTTTGTCATGATCTACTCAGCTGGTCCTCCCTCCTGGTCCCCCCTTCATCTGAATAGTTATGATTACATCACTGTTGATTATTCAGTTTTCTTGTAAAATATAACTTTTCCTAGCCTGTCTAATGTCCTGTACTTGCCTTCCTCCTATCCCAGCCATCTAGTATGTGTGGTATACTTGTATATATATTTCTGTATAGTGTTTAACATATACAAATGTTAGTAGTGGGTTCCCTTACCCCAGGTTTTCCTCTGTCATCATCTGTTTGCTCCAGGTTGCCTTTCTTCCCATTTTTGTGGGTTTTGGGCTTAACCTTTTGTGATAGAGCCTCTCCTCAGATGTCTGGCAGTGCTTGATCTTCTGGGTGTACTTAAATGTAGGAGACTTACGAGCTGATAGTCTTCCCTGGTGGCTCAGATGATAAAGCGACTGTCTACAATGCGAGAGACCTGGGTTCAGTCCCTGGGTTGGGAAGATCCTCTGGAGGAGGAAATGGCAGCCCACTCCAGTACTCTTGCCTGGAAAATCCCATGGACGGAGGAGCGTGATAGACTACAGTCCATGGGGTCGCAAAGAGTTGGACATGACTGAGCGACTTCACTTTCACTTAAGAGCTGATAAGCAGTTCTCAGTGTGACTTGTTGATGTTAGCTTTTCCATAGGCTGATCTGGCTGGAATTCATTGTCTCCATGCCTCCCTGCCGCTTTAATTTTCTCTGTAGTAATTGCTGACTCAGCGTTTCATCAAATGTCCCTGGAGATGTTCAGACATATCAGGTATTGTTACCACTTTTATCTTTCTGAGGAAGTCTCTCATATTTCTCTGATCTTCATTCTGGACTAATTACCTTTTAGACTTACTAATATTGTGGGGTGCTGTGGTTGGATCTCCATTTTCCAGTGACCCATGTCATATTCTTCCTTAGCTTGCTCGATATTTTAAAATGGCTTTATATTACCCTTATACAGTTAGGTAAAGGATATTGGATTGGAAAGTGTATTATTTTATAATTTTCCTCCATAGCTTTCTAGCTTCCATGTTGTTTTTGGGAAGTTTGAAGCTGTTCTGATGGCTTACAGGTATTACATGTGGCCTGTGTTTGTTTTGTTTTTCCTTTTTACCTCTGTCCTCTTATTTATTCTCTTTTCTTCCCTTCTCTCATTTTTTAAAATCTCTGAAAACTTTTAAGAGTGTATCTGTTTTTAGTGTTCTGAAATTTAACAGTGAAAGTTCCTTATGTGGATTTCTTTTCATTCAGGGTGCTAAATACTTGGTGTGCCCTTTCAGTCTGGAAACACCTTTTAGTTTTGGGACTTTTTCTTGAATGAGGTTGTTGATTATTTCTTTCCAATTTCTCTTTTCTTTCTCAAATTCCTTTTATTGGGATGATAGACCTTCTTGACCAATTTTCTGATTTTCTCATATTTTCTCTCCTATTTTCCATCTTTTTCTTTTTGCTCTACTGCTGTTGAGTTTTGATCTATTATCATAAATTATCATATATTAAATTTCCAAGAGCTTTTGTCTTTGGTCCTTTTGAATAGTATCTATCCTGTTCTAGTAGCAATCATACTTTCTCTTACCTGAGTTTAAGTGTTAGTTTTTTTTTTTTTTAATTAAGGTTTCTTCTCCATGTGTGATCTGTGTCCTCCATTTTTTACTCTCTAGTTTTTATTTGTTTGGTCTTTATCTTTTGTGTTACAGCCTTTCCTTAGATGGTGGTTATGTGTGAGAGTAGGGGAGTAAAATGCTGATTTGAAATTCTGAGCGGTTTTGTTAGCTTCACTCTATGATAACCTGTCCGGACACCTCCATATGTGTTTCTTCACTCAGCTTGTTTTTGGTAAGCTCTCCTGCATATTCCTGTGCCTCATTTTCTCTGTCCCAGGATCTTGTGTTTTATATTCACTAGACAATATATTTTCAGTTTTTTGTTGGGGTTGGGGAGGGGTGGTTGGTATCTGTGGGGCTGGTTGCTTCTTAAACAGACTTTTAAACAATCTTTCTTATTTTAGCACTCTCTCTCCCCCACATCCCACTTCAGATGTATGTGGTACTGCCAATTCCTGAGTCTTTTGGGGATTTTACAGTTTAAATTGGGTTTGTTCTTGGCTTTCCCCACTGTTTGCTAAAGATTTGATTTCCTAGTGTTTGCTAAGTCATTTGTCACTCAACCATCTGCTTTCCAGCTTCCAAATTTTTGTTGCTATTGTCTTTTCACCCATTCTCTCAATTTTTGTGGGCTCATGGCTTTTTATATCTTAAAAATGCCTTTTCTGTCTTTTTTTGAGGTTTTTAGGAAGGGAGTGTAAAATGTGTTTAACTACACATCTATTTCAGTTGTAGAATGCTATGCTATTAAATCTGAAGAAGGATGCTAATTTTAATGATTCATGCTTCAAGATTTGATCTGTAATTAGTACATAAATTTTGAGTGGAATTGCTTGGCTTGTATTCAGCAGAAATAAGAATGGCATATAACTTGGTATTTTAGTTTACAGAAGTGATTTAAAATGTTAGGATTAGATTCAGTTAATACTTATTATCGCATTTATTCACTAAACAACCTTGTGAATTAAGTTTTTTCTAATTTACTGGTGCATAAACAGAAGCTTATTTGGTTTATTAGAGAAACCGAGTGAGTTGTGTAAGGTTACACACATAACAGTAAAGCAGAGTAAGGATTAAAGTCGTTTTTCCAACTCAGAATCTAGTTCTGTTTCTACTGCTCATAAAGCCAACATGAGGTAAGCCCCTAAGGAATATTACAGTGGCTGAAAACCCGAGAGAAGACAGGCCTCATTGATTTGTGTCTTAGTACCAATCATGGGATTGCCCTAGAACATATCAACATTTACCTGTGGCCCTTTGATGAAGAAAAAAGTGGGCAGAGTCATAAGAGTGATGTACCTGGAAAATACAGTAGACAGACAAATGTTAGATGAATTAGTTTTAACATTTTGGGGGGAAAGTTGTATGAAAATTATCTTTTCAGGAAAACCATTTTAATTTCCTAATCTAAATTCTGTCTTTGTAACATTGGCTTGAGTATTGCAAAGCAAATAGATTTTATTTTTTGTTTAGAAACTTCAATTTAAAAATATGAAACTGCAGAGCATGCCCTGTTCTGGTGCAGCATTATCTGAACCATAGTGGTTGATTTTGCGTGTCACTATATCTTTAGGGTTGACTGTGTCATGGTAAGAATATGCTTTAGTGGCTTATTAAAAGAAATGACATGAGGAGAAAAATGATAAAGGATGTTTATGATATTTTAAAAGAATGATCTGTCTATATTGAGTTTTGGATTCCAGGTTGACATTTTTCCTAGGCTCGCATATATTCAAAGGGCCCACTCTCCCCAACCCTTCACTTCTTCCTTGCCTATCAGCTAGACCCGAAAATCTTACTGGACCTTTCAGCCTCATGAGGTCTAGTTGAGCTTTGTTTTCCTTCCTTGAAGCACCCATTCTCTTTTTACTTTCAGTTCAGCTCTTCTATCAGACTCATCGTTGGAGTTCTTTGGGTTTGCGTCCTCTTCCCATCTCCTCCCTTTTCCCTAGGTAGTTGGCTGTTCTGTGGCTTCAGATGTGATCTGTATGCTCTCAACTTCTGAATGCATATCCCTAGACCACACTTCTCTTCTTAGCTCTAGACTGATGTGGACCTTTGCCTTAATGTTATCTCTACTTGAGTTCTCACAGCCTCTCGTCTCAACAGATCATAACCTTAACCCCCTCATTACTTGACCTCTCAAATGTATTAGTCACCCACATTTTAATAAATGTTACTTCTCCTTCTAGTTCTTCACTTCAGGAGCCTGAGTCATTTCTTGATAGTTTCCCTTTCCCTCACCCTCTACATTCTGACCATTACTTTCTAAATATATCTTGAATTTATCTTTTCTTTTGATATCTCTGTTGCCACAACTCTAGCCTAAGATAACATACTCAACTCTTAAAAAGTACTGCAGTTGCTTTTTCACCAACTTTCTGCATGTATTCTTGCCTTTCTCTGATTTTATATCTTGTAGTCAGAATTACATTCTTAAAATGGAAATCTGTTTCAGTTACTCACTTGTCCCAAATCCCTAAAGCCTTTCCATTTCTTTTAAGGTGATTCCATTTTGCTTTTGCTCCCTTCTGGCTTCATATGCTCCTTCCCCTCACTTTTTGAGTCCCATCTGCCTCCTTTCAGATCCTCAGGTTGTCATCCTATCTTGCTCTCTCCTCCAGGCTTTGGCTTGGGCTGTTCTTTTAGCCAGAACTTGTTCTATGTCATCTTTCCTCCTTTCTTCCCTAAAGCCTCACTGTCACCTTAAGAGGCCTTCTCTGATACACCAGTCTAAACTTAGATTCTTTGTTAACACTGTTTAAGATCACTTCGTTATATTATAGGGCTTAGTACAGTTTGTAATTTGTGTGTGATTATCTGTTTGATTTTAAGCTTCACAAACAAGTTTTTGGTTTGCTACTATATATGCAAAGTATATGTTGGTATCTGACAGTAGGTACTCAGTAAAAATCTGCTTAATAAGTGAAGAAAAAAAATTAATGTTGGCATAAGGACAACTTCTTTTTAAAAACACTGTTATGACATATTTGAAAGGTAAATAAGTTTTTGATACATCATGTGATAACACTATTTTCTCCTTTAGTAGGGTTGATTGAGAGAGACTTGATTGAGGATTGATTGATTACTTTTTGCTGTGTTTATGAGCAAAAAAGCAATGTTACTTGCTGCTTTTAACAAGCATCTCTGTTTATTTTTGCACATATGTTTTGTTTATGTTTATGATGACTTCTCCAACTTAAACCCACTTATTTCTACATTGTGTCAGTATTTTTCTTTATCTCCTTTGGCTGGTTCAGCTCTTTAGCATAAATGATTCTCAAATATCTAAGTATTACCTTGAAAGTTCTTTGCAGTTTGAGCTGTTTAAAATATAAACATTTAACTGGCAGAATGCCACTTGTTTGTATTAAGAGTTTGCTTTGTTAGTGTAGGAAGCATTGAGTTAATTACTTGTTTAAAATCGCTAACCACTCTGTTTTGCTTATGGTCACTGTAGTTACTTATTACTAAACTAGTAAGTTATGGTTTCTGTTAAGGGCAAAGAACCATGAAAAATATGAGGCAGTGATTAGAATTAGCAATAAATTTAATTGATTATATATGGATATTAAATGGGAGTAAAAAAAAGTATTAAGAGATGAGACCTTTTAAGGTTGGGGTTATTAAAAACAGAAGGGAAAATACAGAATCTGTTGTAGTTCAGGAGTCGTCAGAGGCTAGTTCTGAGAGTCTTTGAAGGTTTTCATATCCTTTTGTGAACATAACCAGTGTTAAAACTGGCCTCGTGGCTTAAAACTGTATTTGTGTTGACTGGGGAGAAGTTTCACCGTGGCTTGATTTTATTAAGGATTAGATCGTGGTGAATGGTGTTGCCTTTTCTCATCCATGGAGCCATAGAGTAAAGAGTACTCAGAGCTTCCTGGGGATAAGACAGATGAGATAGCATCTTATTTTTCCAGGCAGCCCAGATTATTTTTATAATACTGATTTACTACCTAGGCGAGGAGCTCCTGGTACTCAGTGTACGTGTCTGAGTATTCTTTTTCTGAGTAATTGTAGATGGATGGATTGATTATAAAATTGCTCACTGTTGATGAGACTTTATTCTCTCTCAGCTCTCCTAGTTACCTAGTTTCTTTGGTTATTAGGGTTAGTGTATATCTCCATAACAAGCTGCATGACTAGTCAAACAATATATAGATGTACAGTTGAAATAATATCTAGCATTACATTTTTGCTATCATATGGGTATGATATATCTCTAGTGGTGATAGTAGTAAAACCTTACTCTTGTATTATTTTTGTGGGGCAAGGGTTTAATAAAACCATTTGAGATAGAAATGGCAACCCACTCCAGTATTCTTGCCTGGGAAATCCCATGGATGGAGGAGCCTGGTAGGCTACAGTCCATGGGGTCACAAAGAGTCGGACACGACTTAGCGACTAAACAAACAAACAAACATGTGCTCTTGAGTCATAGCAGTCTTAAAGTTGTCTTAAAGCAGTCTTAATGAATGGAGGAAATTAGGGGGATTGTGGTTTTCACTGTAAGATAATTCAGTTCAGGAACCCTTTGGTTAGCAAATTTCTCAACTTATGAAAATACTGTATTCACTTTTCTAGTTTCTCCTCCCTCAAAGCAATGTTTCATTTCTCTTATGTCAAAAAGGAAAAAGACAACTCTGATTTTCCAGAAAAGCTGTTGATTTATAGCTGCAGTTTTAAAGATCTGAAGAATAAGTGGTTCTAACCTTCAGGTACGATTTTGGCAGTTTAATGTCTCCATAGGTTTTATCTGTGTTTGTAATCCAAAGCAGATGTGTCCTAAATATATTTAGTAGTGAAAGGAAATCCAAGTAACTGTGAACTAAATATCTAGGATGGGTTCTTTACATTATTGATTATAGGTGCTTTCTTTGCGTACAAACCAGAGTCCATTGCCAGTTTCTTCCAGGCACTGGAAAGAGATGAAATTATTTCTTCCTATCCCCTGAGCATTCCTAGTGAGTGAAAAGTCGCTCAGTCGTGTCCCGACTCTTTGTGACCCTATGGCCTATAGCCCACCAGGCTCCTCCATCCATGGAATTTTCCAGACAAGAGTCTCTACCAAAAAGTAAAGGGTGTAGATTTATTTAAAGTGAGAAGAACATTAAGGCTATCCTTGACAGTAAATGTAATTTGATTATTTTATTGACATCTAAGTGCCACAAAACTTACTCCTTTAGATGTTGGTGCCATTTTTCATTTTTGTTTGCCATTTCAAAAATTTGGGAATAGACACATATATGTGTGGGTACACAAGGTGGCTCAGACGGTAAAGCGTCTGCCTACAATGCCGGAGACCTGGGTTTGATCCCTGGGTCAGGAAGATCCTCTGGAGAAGGAAATGGCAACCCACTCCAGTACTCTTGCCTGGAAAATCCCATGGACGGAAGAGCCTCGTAGGCTACAGTCCATGGGGTCGCAAAGAGTTGGACATGACTGAGCGACTTCACACATACAGAGGTATATGCTTTTTTAAGAGGACACTTTAAAATAATCCTTAGATTACAGAATCTCCTGGGTATTTGAAAGGTTGTAATTTATTTACGTGTATATACATAGCACTATTTATATCCTTAAGGAGAGCCTGCAGTTGAATTTAAGAATAAATAAATAAATATATACACACACACATACATGAAAGGAAGAGATAACAGGTAACAGATTCAATATATATTACTCTTCTCGTATTTTTGGTCCTTTGTGTCAGTTTTTTTACCCATTGATAATTTATTTTATCTTGTAATATTTACCTCTGTTTTTGGAAGCTTCTGGAAACATTTTAGGGAATGACTTGAGATAGAAAACCAGTAAATGGGAAAAGTGTGACAAGGTAGGATATGGTGTGTCATGAGAGATACTATTAAAGCAGTGGTGAGAAATAGAATGTAAAGATCACATGCTTTTGAAAGAACTTTGATAGCTGTGGGGATTGTAATACAAGTCACATTAGCAGAGAAAACAGCCCAAAAGTTCAAGGAATGGGGAGTGTTTTATAGAAAAGAACACAGGACATAGTCTAAGTTGGTAGGAGATAGTGTCTGTATACAAGAACACGGCAGATGAGGCTAACTTTGAAAAGTCTTAAAGGCAGGATTGCCAAGTTTGGACTTGACTTGGAGTGGAGGGCCCTTCTTGTGTTCATGTAGTGGCCTGATCAATGCTGTGTTTTAGGAAACACTCCTTACTTTGGATGTCTCGTTGCTTCCTTTCTTCATGAGGTATGAGAAGTTCAGTAATTCCCTCACTGGTGAAGATAGAGGCACATTCTCTTTGTGGTTGCAATCTGAGATAATGGTTTGAACCAGTGACCTTGGCCTCATTAGGAAAGCTAAGAAGGTAAGGACCCAGTCCACATACAGTAACACTCCACTCATCCAGAGTGGGTAACTTAATCCTTCAGAACACAGCTCTGGCTTCTGAAACTGCTTGAAATTGCCATCATAAAATAAAGCTCTATGGTTTTTTTTGTTTTGTTTGTTTCCTCTCCTTGCATGGCATCTCTGGTCCTTTTTTGGACTTTTACTAGCTGTGTCATCTTAAAGGAGATGAGGGGAGGGGAAGAAGAAAACGGGACTCTTAGGCACGTAGGATGACAGTAAGAAAGTATCAGTTCATAACCTGACAGCAAAGTCGGAGTTGGAAATTTTAAGAAAACCCCAGAGAAATTTGATACTGTATTGAATGTTCACTAGTTGAAAGTTAGGTTATGTTTTGTATATTATTTTAAGGAAGCATGAACCTGAATAAATTCCAAATGGTGTTAATTACTGAACTATGGATAAGTATAAAGAGATGGTATTTTTAGTTGTATTTGCCACCATTGTATCATTTAACCATGGACTGTTTAATACGCTGCTCTATGTTGCTTTTTTCCCCCATTCTCAAATAAGGGAAGTGCTTCACATTTTCCTAGTCAGAGTCTTCTGTAAGAAATTCATAATGTGTTATAAATAAATATTAGGCCTCTACAAACAGATATTACAGAGAATATTTTCAGTACTAAAAAGTCCCTAATACGTGCTATGATTTAAGTAATTATCAATGATTTTTATATTTTGTTAATTTTATATATTATAAAATATATACTGTATATTTAAAATATAATTTTATATTTATATTTGTGAAATTATTGATGAATAAATGGCATGTCAGTTACCTATCAGTTGAAGGTATTGTGTAGATACCTACTTATTTGGATATTTGTTGTAATATTCCCCCCTCAGTTTTTTCTTTGAAATATTTTTATCATCTTTTCAATGCAGTGAATCAAATAATTGTATCAAAGCTGATTGCTCATTTTAGATGTTTTAAATCTCTATTCTAGGAATGGATAATACAACCACTTTCTTTCATAAGGAGGTATTTGCTTATGCTTTTAATGTAGTTTTGTTTTCTTGGTTGTATCCTTTTTGTTGTGCTATTTTCAACAATGACTAGGATTCCTTATTGAGGGAAATACTCTCCTATTTTAAAATTCCCTTTTGAGAGATGGTATTGGAAGGACTGATGCTCAAGCTGAAACTCCCAATACCTGGGGCACCTGATGCAAAGAACTGACTCTTTGGAAAAGACCCTGATGCTGGGAAGGATTCAAGGTGGGAGGAGAAAAGGAGACAACAGAGGTTCAGATGATTGGATGGCATCACCAACTCGATAGACATGAGTTTGGGTAAGCTCCAGGAGTTAGTGATGAACAAGGAAGCCTGGTGTGCTGCAGTCCACGGGGTCACAAAGAGTCAGACATGACTGAGCATCTGAACTGAACTGATTCAGTGAAACTTACCTTATTAAATTTATTTTGGAAAAAATGTTACTTTGTAGTTAACCTTTTTTGCTTGATTTTTGCTTTTTCAACTGTATTGTTTGGGGTGCAAGGTGATGAGGTGAACTGAGTAAATCTCTGGTTTTGGCTCCAGTGCTGTCTGCTGATCAGGTGCTAATGAACCATCACATGTGTGAGTCTTTCCTTCTTGTCCTGTTTTAAAAGGCTTGATCACTTGCAGTTGATCTTAACTTCTCTTCCAGAGTCAAGCATGGAGCCTTATCTTTTGTCTTTGGTGGATATTCCATGATATCATAGAATCTTAACATAAGGGATTTCACTGGTTCCTAAGCTGTTCTTCATTTTCATTGTGTTATTCTCTTCTTTCAGGATCTATCAAACATTACTTACCAGTTATTCTCCTATGTGACATCAGGATTTATGTTTGTACAACTGGATAATATCTTATTAGGAAGTTACCTGTTTTGAGATTCTGGGGAGGAAGGGTAGATCTAGAATGAGGAGGTGTAGGGTGAGTTCAAGCTAGGTGTCTTAACTAGTTTTCTGCCTCCATTCTTGAATCCCATAGTAATAAGCCAAATATTAAACTGCATCCCAGTCCTTTTTTAAAGTTTATTTTTAAATGGGGGATATTGCTTTACTATGTTGTCTTGGTTTCTGCCGTACAGCAGTGTGAATGAGCTGTAAGTATACATATATCCCCTCATCCCAGTCCTTTTAGGAACAAGCATACTTGCGTGTGTGCTCAGGTGCTTCAGTCTTATCCAGCTCTGCGACCCTGTGGACTGTAGCCTGCCAGGCTCCTCTGTCCATGGGATTCTCCAGGCAAGAATTATTGGAGTGGGTTGCCATGCCCTCCTCCAGGGCATCAGCCCATCCAGGGATCAGCCCATGTCTTGTGTCTCTGGCGTTGGCAGGTGGGTTCATTCCCACTAGAGCCACCCAGGAAGCCCCAGTGTCAAGTATGTTTCATGTTTACTGAAGGTAAATAATATATGAAGTAGCAGCTTCTTTAACTTTTTTTTTTTTTTTTTGGTAAATTTGTATAAGGTTGATGATAAATTCATAAAGGACCTGAGGATTGTATGACAGATGATTCTAAAATTTCTTTCACTATATTATTGGCTGACATACTACTACAGGGAAAATATTGTCAAGGAAGTTGGTCACGTAACTACTAAGTGATGGAGCTAGTATTCCATTAGGTGAGTTGATTCCAGAGCATGTGCCATTCTGGCTCTCTGTCTTTGTGGGTTCCATATCCATGGATTCGGCCATTCTCTGGTTGGTTGAATCTGAGGATGTGGGATCCACAGATGGGGAGGGCCAGTAGTATTGATACTTGATACTACTTTGGACCTAGGGAGTGTCATAACAAGTGAAGTAAATCAGAGAAGGAGAAATATCCTATGACATCCCTTATACCTGGAATCTATAAAGAATTGATACAAATGAACTTACTACAAAACAGAAAGAGACCCAGACTTAGAAAAGGAGCTTATGATTACCTGGGGGAAGAGATAGTTAGGGGGTTTGGGCAAGTCATGTACACACTGCTATAACCAAAATGGATAACCAACAGGGACCTATTGTATAGCACATGGAACTCTACTCAACGTGATGTGCCAGCCTGGATGGGAGGGGTGTTTGGAAGAGAATGGATACATGCATACGTATGACTGAATCCCTTTGCTGTTGACTGGAAACTACCACAACACTGTTAATTAGCTATACCAATAAAAGGGCTTCCCTGGTGGCTTAGATTATAAAGAGTCCGCCTGCAGTGTAGGAGACCTGGGTTCGATCCTTGGGTTGGGAAGATCGCCTGGAGAAGGAAATGGCAACCCGCTCCAATATTCTTGCCTGGAGAATCCCATGGACGGAGGAACCTGGTGGGCTACAGTCCATGGAGTTGCAAAGAGTTAGACACAACTGAGTGACTTCACTTTCACTAATAAAAAGTTTAAAATTTGAAAAAAAAAAAAACACAAATGCCACAAAAAAAGCAGTCTTGAGCTTATGAGTATGGAGCTCTTTGGCCTTATACACTTCCTGTTGGTTCTTCATTATCGAGTGGTACAGTGACTGGTGTTTCAAATGATCCTCTCAATCTTAATTTCCTTTTTTTTCTTAATACATTTGAAAGCATTTTCTGCTCAAAATTATTTAAGTTTTCCAAGGTTTTGCTAAAGAATAAGCCTTTCATTAGAAAATCTGCTTAAGTGGAATACAATTTCTGAAAAATAAATTGATACAGAGGTAGTTTTATGACAAACATTTTAATAGATCAGATTGGTAGCCTTGTATTGAGCTTTGAATACAAGCTTATAAACTATTGATACTTCAGATTATTTTTTGTTTCATGTGATCAAATTACAGTACTTTTCAAAATAGGAAACTCTTTAATCAATTCAATTATAATAGCACATTGTGACTCAAATCTTTAATTTTGTACAGTGACAGCTTATGTTCACATTACACGATATTATTGGAATAAAAAATTACTAATTGAACATTTTTATATTAAGTTGAAAAACAAGATTTGCTAGTCTTTTTTGCTCATTAACCTGGGAGAGTATTATTTTTGAGTCTTAGTTGCATTATTCTTTTAATTCACATGTTTTATAGTAAAGCTGCTTTCCTTAATTTTTATATTTTTTAAAATTGTAGTTAACAGTAAAGGATATCTTAAAGGATATCTTATCTTAAAGTATATTTTAAAGGGTATAATAGTAATTTATCATTTAATAGTAACATAGTACAAATCTTATTCACATGTTCCATAATTTCACTTTCCAATAATATGAAATAGCCAAAGCTGCTAAAAGTCAGTAATTTTCACATCTTGTACAATTGATTGCATTTCTAGACATTTTGCTTATTGATATGCCTTCAAGAGCCTAAATTTGCCACTCTTCCCAATCCTTGAAGCAGTCACATTGAAAAAGAGAAAATTATCAGTGTGGTTACCCTTCTGAAATGGATAGGCTAACAGCCTCACTTTGTTTTTTCTTTATATAAAAGTTTAGGTATGTCTCCAGTTACATTCAGATTCTTAGCTCATGATAATCTGCCAGTAGCTTCAGTTAGCTTATTAAGAAATTGATCCATATGCAAAAAAAAATAATAATAATGAACACATTGGCTTAACAAAAACCTGGTTGTGTTATGAATATATGACATAAATGCAGTTAATACAAATGGTTGAGTTAGAGGTTCAAAACATGAAAAGGAGGGGAAAACAAAAATAGAAAGGCCAGTAAAAGGGATGGTCAGGCAAGAGGAGGATCTGGTGATAGTTTTTAGCTGTATGAAGTATTTTAGAAAAACTATCTGAGTAATTTAAGCAATTGTCTGTTAGCCCAGAAGTCTTTTTGTATTTATCCTATTTCTGTTCTTTCTTGATATTTGTGATGATTTATTTATTTAAGAAATATTTATTAAATGCTTGTTATATACATATGTTCACACTGAGCAAACATACTAAGGATGCAAAGGGAAAAAGCATGCTTTTGGTCTTTAACAGTTTTGTCTTGTACCCGGAAGAAATATCCTAAAATCTTGTACGTCTTCTGACTTATTGCACGTTAAATTATGCTTAGTTATTCTGTGTGTGATGTGCATGACAGCTTTTCTGTTCACACAGGTTGATTAATCCAGGCTGTAGACTAATGAGCATAGAGCATAATGAGGTGGAGTTTAACGAGCATTATCCTTGGCCTCAGATCAGGTGTCTAATCTTGTTTATGCTATCTCTTCATTGTCTGGCCTTTGTAAATGTACTTGTAAGCCCAGTTTCTTTACCTGTTAAATGGGAGTACTAGCTACCCTTGCACTGTTAATGGGAGGGTTAAAGGAGATGATGTAGTGCAGCAAGTTCACTTTGTTCGGTAAACGGTAGCTGCTGCTCTTACTGTGCCAAATAAGAATGATTCCTTTCTTACCTACTGTAAATTAAAATTACACACTTGTCTACGTGTTTAGAGACTTTCTTCATACTACAGCCTTAGAAACAAGTGATGTTGCACCTTTGTGACATTTTTGGTGGTAACCTTTCTCACCTGGAGCTCTATTAGAGAATTAATGCATGCAGGAGGAGTGAATACCTTCTCAGTTCTCTTAAGAACAATGTATATCTAGTATCACCATTCCAGATACATAAGAGAAAAGTGAGTTTATAATGAAAGCATCGCGATTAATTCTTTTGCTGAATCCCAGGGAGCTTGGACTGTAGCTTGACTGTTGGAGAAGTGCTTCAGAATTCTGGAACTCGTGGAAATAAAAGCTGTTAAAAGCATACTTCCCTCTTTCTTAATGGGGGCAGGAAATATGTAGAAGGAATGTAGTGTCATGTGGCAGATTGTTGATACTCCAAAAATGAAACCATTTCCCTAATCAAATGGTTCTGAAACTTTTTCGCTGTAAGATTGTTTTAGATGGGAGTAATGTCCTCAAGACCATCTGTTCCATACTCAGTCCCATATGGAACTGAAGACTTAACTGCTTAGAATGAATGGAATTAATCAGTTATTTTAAATAACATAATGAGTCAGTACCTGGTTTCTAAGTTTCAGAGATTCATTGAACTGGATTTTGAAATCTAGTTTAAAAGTTTCAAAACTAATGTTTTGGGAATGCTGGTTCTTCAAGTAAAAAGAAAAATGTTCTAGAGCCCTGGAAGTTGGGGGAGAATGCTTTCTGTTGTACACATCTTGGAGACTGACATTGTATTTTAATTTATTGAAGACTGAGAAATTCTGCAGAAGGAAGACAGTTTTATTTCTTGACTCACTCATTTGAACATATAGCACCTATTAGTGTCTTGTAGACCCTGTGTTTTTTGGAACATACTTTGGGAAATGTTGATCTGTTTCATTTTACATGTGAGGAATATTCTGGGTCATATAGCTAAGTGATGGCAGGCTTCAAGTGCATCTCGTCCCTTCATTTATTCTACGTGAGCGGTTCTTTTTCTGTTATACCACCTTGTTTTCTCTTAAGTATTTGATTTATATTAGAAATAAAAGTATAATTGTTGTCATGTGAAAGTATATACCAAGTATATATACCATCTGGCAGAAGTTTAAGAACATATTGTGAGAAGTACAGACTGACATATTTGCAGCCTCATTTAATTGGCCCTGTCATTGTAAATGGTTTGCAGACCTTAAGGATGGGCCTCATATGAGTTAGCATATTCCTAGGGGAAATCTGTAAATGAACTCAGAGATAGGGCCACTAATCAGAATTTGTTCTGTGCTTCAGTTAAGTAAAACATAGGACATTTTACTTACTTTACTTTGTTTTCTTAGGTTTTAGAGTTAAAACTTCACATTGCTAACAAAGTAAAGGACCCAATTAAACATTTGCACTCCCATTTATCTATTTCATGTGTTAAACATTTATTTCAGCAATGGAATAAGAAAGTGGTACCAAAAAGGATGTCAGATTCTGAGAATAATGGAAGTCTTTTGGAGACTAAAAGATTTACCAAAGAGGTGAAAAGAATGGATATTGGAGATGTTCCTGAAGATGTCTTGGTAGATTAAGTATTTTCTGGCTTTTTTGGGAATAACTTTGATGACAGACCACCATAAAACAGCAGGAAGTTAGAATTTTTAAAGTACTAGCTATATTTATCAGAGACTTGATTCAAGTTTTGAAGGAGGAATGGAAAAAGATTTTCCAACTCAAACACTGTAATCTGGTATTCTGAATAAAACTTAAAGAAGTACCTCATTTAAACATGTGAAGGGGTATATAAGAATTTTATTTCTTGAAGAAGTTATATTCACATTTGTTCTCTCACTGATTAAATTGAAAACTTGAGTTGTAATAGTGGCACTTACAAGGCCTTCATCCAAGATTTGTGGTGGCCTTTAGAAAGTTGTATGGATAACCCACCTGTTATTAACTAAACTTCATGTATCTCTTTTATGTCAAATCACATTTCTAGAGTTGATTTGATGGTAATGATGTTCTTTTCCTTTCGTACCATTTCACTGTTTTCTTTTTTGGCACTATTTTCATTTTCACAACCTGGATTGTGACTATAAAATCTTATTTCTAAAATGTTTGGAAAGTAGGATTGTCTGTGAAAGCTGTGAATGGTTGGTAAAATATCAGGATTAATGTTTTTTTTTTTTCCCCCAGAATATAAATTTAGTATAGCATATCAGGTTGGCATTCTTAATTTTCCTGGTTTGTAGTTTCATTACTGTGTAGGTATTAAATACCTCATGAGTATTTGGCAAACTTGGGCTTTCTTAATTTCTGATGGTTTACTGACTGATACGAGCCCGGAAGTTCAGGATACCATCTATGACTTCTTTTTGTCACTGCAGGCTCAATGGCCAGACAAGTTATGTAAGAGAAGATTAAAGGTGTTATTTATAATTAAATAATTCTCCAGTCTTTTAAAAAACCTTCCTCGCTTTGTTGATAATGAATTTGAAAGCGTCTTGTTCTTGTATAAACTACTGAGTATTTCTCATATCATACTCACAATTAGATATATTGATTTTTATTAGATTTCATTGGAATGAGGAAGGGAATTACCTTCCTTTGATCTATTTTTATATACAGAAGAATTTGAGTAGAAATAGTGAAAGCCATCTGTAAATAATTTTTAAAATACATTAAAATTTAGGACTGCTACAACAGCCATACAAAATATTATATACGCTAACAAACGAAAGACTGTTCTCTAAGTAGCAGAATTGAGCTCTGAATTAGAGAATAAAATCCAATTGTTACTGCTAGATCATTATTCTTACACTGCTCATAAATGATGACTTAATATAATGTTTATTAATTTAATGTTTATATTTAATGACTTAAATATAATGTTTAAAGTACATTAAGATAATTAAACTCATTGAACTTTTTATGAGATTTTTATACATTTAGGAGACTGTCTTATATATTTGTTAGACTGGTTAATAGATACATGTGACATGTAAACTAGAAATTAAAATTCTGCATCTTGCTTTTTTGGAGATCCTTTCAAGATGAGAAGAATTTCGAATTACCATTTCAACAGGTTTTTAGATATAGGGCTTTTAGGTTCTGTAGAAACATCTGTTTCTAGGTTATTTATGGTGCTGATACTGAGTTTTGCTATACTTTATTTTAAAGTCTTTTTGCCTTGGCAGACTTTCCTGGGTTGGTAGAAATGGCAAAACAAATAGAAGGAGAAAATTTCAGTTCTACTTAAAGCATTTATTCTAGCATTTTATCACATTCTAAGTATTTTAAAAACAAATATTGCTAATCAAAATAATATAATTTGGAAAAGTGTAAAATTAGTTAAAACTCAGGATCTTGGAGACAAATTGGTTTTCTGTTTCCTAGTCTACAACTTACTAGATTTGTGATCTTAGATGAGTTAACTTTACTGCTGTGTGCCTTAGTTTATTTTTAGTAAACTTATGATGATTGTATTGTATGTCATTGAGTTGTGAGGTTGAGTGAGGCCATATATATAAAACGCGTACTATATTGCTGTATACTAAGCTCTCCGTAAGTGTTAAAAAAACAAACTGGTTACGAATATTTACTTGTAACTGATTTTTTAAGTGAAGGTTTATTAATGAGAATTTTGTAATTTGATTTTTAGGAAAAAAATTGTAAGAGGGATATTTATGGCACTATACTTTCTTATGGAGATTTTAAAGAAAATGAGCAAAAATTTTTATTCCTTGCATTTTTTATTATGCAGGAATAAAAATTCACATGTAGTAATTTAAAATCTGAAAACTTTTTGTTTTTTAGCCAGTTACTCCTATATGCTTGCTTTAGTCCAAAGTTCATTTCCATGCTAGTTTAACATAAACATAATTCAGTTTCTTTGTAGAAGATTTTTTTATCTCTGATTTCTTCCAAATCAGAGTTCTCTCTATAGAACTATTTATTTAAAAAAAAATTAAAAAGTATAAGCAAGACTATCACCTGATTAGTTTTCAGATGTTAGTACAGAACATTAATGCTGTTATTTCTACTAGAGTTAGTTTTTAAAGAAAGATTGGAGTGAACTTTATGTCAAATTATTCAGAACCTTTTGTTTTATTTTATATTTTAGTTTTATTTTAAAACAAACTTAGGTCTACCAAAAGTTGCAAAAATAGTACATAGAATTCACCCAGCTTTTGCTAATATTTGTAGAACAAATGTAGACATCAGGAGTTAATACTAACCATCTGTAAGTTTATTTGCATTTTGATCATAGTCCATTAAATGACCTTGTTTTGGTCCGGGATCCTATCTAGAATTTCACAGTGTATTTAATTGTCATGTCTGTTTAATCTTCTTCAGTCTGGGCTTGTTTTTCGATCTCTTTGCCTTTTGTAACCGTGACATTTTTGAGGAGTACTGGTTAGTTAGACTATTTTTTAACTTGTGTGTCTGATGTTCTTTCATAATCAGATTGAGAATTAAACATTTTTGGGAAAGATTCCACTGAAGTGATGTTATGTCCTTATCAGTACATTGTATCAGGAGGTACATGGTACTGATTTGTCCTGTTACCGGTGGTGATAAAAGTTAATTTGGCTAAGGAAGTGTCTGTCAGGTTTCTACACTATTCATTTACATTTTTCCGATGTAAATAAGAAGTGCTTGTGGGAGATATTTTAATGCTGTGTCAATATTGTTTCTCATCATATTTCCATTAATTTTAACATAAAATTACTTTCACTAAGGTTTTATTTTCTGGAAATATGGAAGCCTTTTTCATTTGCAGGAGGCAGTGGTAAATTTAAATGTTTCTGTGTTTAGTTGTCTTGACCCTGAAGTTGCCTTTTTAAATGCAGCTTGACTCTGAATTGGACTTTTTTTTATAGTTGATACATAGTTTTAGGATTGCCTTTTATCTTTCATTCTATAGGGCATTAACTGCTCTAAAAATGTATTGCATATTTTCTTTTTTTTTTTTTTTACCTTTTTTACCTCCCCTATCTTATAGCTAGTAGAACCTGAAGACACAGTTGGATTAGCTATTGCTTTTCTCTCTTTTAACAAATACTTAATATTTAAACCTAAAAATAGAGTAACTTGAGCCCCAAATTTTGGGATTAGTATCTTTTCCAAAAAGATGAAGAAAAAAATATATTGATAAATCTTGGAATTTGGTTAGATTCTTAAAATAATCCAATAGGTTTCTTTCACTCTCCTTATATTTTCTTCTCTGTTAGATTATTGCTTTCCATGCTCTTTGTTCCTTAACTTCCAGGCTTTCTTCCTTATTTTAGTATTTATAAGGTGTATCCCCTTTGATACTATATACAGGGTTGTGGTTTAGCTATAACCTTTTCTCGGAAGCTAAGCAGAGTCAAGCATCCTTATTACTTGGATGGGGGATACTGCCTTTTCCTCCAGATACAACACAATACTGTGGCTAACTAATTCTAAGGAAGCTGGGCTTTGTCTGTCTGTCTGCCTTTTTGACAAGATCTCTCACTTTTTAAAATTTAAAAGTGAAATTGGATGTTTTGGCAATATCCAGTTTGTTTTCTTACTAATTTTGGTCTGGAAAAGAACATTAGAAAATTTATAATAGGTTTTGTAATTTAGCTAAAATTTCTGTCACCTCAGGATAATACCTGTGAAGTTTCAGGTGATTGATCATACGTAGAAATTA
>SJXQ01004470.1:237604-304828 GCA_006408695.1 Aepyceros melampus
GCTGATGGACCCACCCCCCCACCCCCCCAAAAAAAAGAGAATCCATGAAACTAATGCTTATGATGATTTTTATTTCCTTTAGGATAAAAAAGCCTAACTTTAGACATCAGCTGCTTGACAGAGTTTCCTTAACTTTTTGTTTTTTTGACCAGTGGGCTTCATTTGTTTGTAAAACCTTTACTGAATTTATTTAACTCAAGTGTATATAGGGGCTGGAGTTGCAAAGACTCAGTGCTTCTCTTAAGGATGTTCTTTCATTTTCTTCTTAATGCCAGTTGGGCCTGATTTGGACATGTGAAGGCATTTGTGGGAAATTCTTATTCTTTGCAGAAATGCCTTAGAACTAGTAAGAATAAATGAAAAAAGACAAGAGGTAGATATTTCTGTGTCACGTTCCCAGTTTAGAGTGAAAGTGAAGTCGCTCAGTCGTGTCCAACTCTTTGCGACCCCATGAACTATAGCCCACCAGGCTCCTCTGTCCATGGGATTTTCCAGGGAAGAGTACTGGAGTGCATTACCATTTCCTTCTCCAGGGGATCTTCCCGACCCAGGGATCAAACCCATGTCTCCCGCATTGTAGGTAGATACTTTACCATCTGAGCCACCATGTGACTCTTAGATGTTTTGTTTTATGAATTATCTGTAAATTTATAATTTAGACTTCAAATTAGTCTTCTATGACACAAGAGAATAGAAATCATAGTCTTTGTAGAAATGTGTTACCTTCTATTTCATTGCTTAAAAATGATTTGGTGAATCTTTCTCTTTTTCATTGATATTAGAAATGCTTTTAGACCTAATAAATATTATATGCTTATTTAGTAATTTAGTATTGAGAACAAATATTGCAAATAGTCTGTACATTTCAGGAGAGTTTCTTAAGAGTGGTATTTATATATAAAATAATTAGATTGTTTCCAATTTGAATGTAACTTAATATTCAGTAAGAATCTTTAAACTTTAATAATGGAAAATACTAAAATGATAGATGAATAGACCTTCTGCCTCCTTGTTTGAGTTCTTTTGTGACATTTCAGCATTGCTGATTTTCTTAGCTTTGGTTTGGAATTTCTTCTTTACTGGTTGAACTATAAATCCTGAAGCGGAGTAATTTCTTTTTTCCCCTCTTGAAACATCACATCGAAGAATGCTGTCTGTTAAAACAGAATTAGGTTAGGTCCTACTGTGTCTTTCTTGAGAGCATCAATCAGTAGTAGTAGTCTTGCAAAGGCTATTCTTTCTTGTTTGAATAATGGTCTCATTTTGAAAGTGCCTTTACATTTTTCTGTGTAAGTGATTATCAGTCCATAGTCTTCATAAATTAATTCCTGAAGCAAGAGAGATACAATTCTCCTCAGTGATTCAAATAATTCCTATTTAAGGAAATCTGTTTAGTTCATTTTTGAGTGAATCCACAAGTTTTGGCATACTTTAAGCAAAATAGAGAGGTGATATCTTGAAAGTAATCTGACTGGAGAATTTCGTAAGTGGGTCTATTTTTCCAGCCAGCTCTCTTATTTAACTTACCCTATAACTTACCTAAGGACATTGGGTTTCTTTAAATCTAAGTTTGTTGCCTTTTTAATTTATATACTCTGTGGGGCTTGGTAATTCAAGGATTTGGAGCTCCTACTTAAGGAGAAACTGTAAATTTAGACCATTATTAATCTGAGCAAGATAATGATTTCTTGGGAGTTGTTTCTCATTTTCAAAGTGAAGTGGGCTTCTACATTTAAATTTAGAATTGAGTAATTTTTTTCCATAATGGAATTCCCTGAGTAATTTTTTCCATAATGGAATGCTCCCTTTTTGCATGTATTTACAACCAAGTATATTGCTATACTACTGATTAGTATTTATAAAATGAAAAACTAAGAAATTTGGAAAATCATATCTTTATAGTTTCTGAATATATTTTAAACTGTATCTTAGTTAAGTTTTACTTAGCTCTCATTCATTTGGGAGTCTTTAAATCTTCATGATTTATATTGAAATATTATTAGATATGAAAAATAATTTGTCAAGAAAATTGATTAGAAAAGGGTAGAGGTTGATTGTTTAATAATTTTAAAAGTGATTTTGTCATACCTGTTTCCCCGGTATAGGTCCCCTGAAAGCAAATGAGATAACGCTGATGTATCAGTTTTAAGCCTTTCTCATGTGTTAAAGAGCCACTCCTTAAGAACTCCAGCTGTGGAAAACTTTGCTAATCTGTTTGTGATTTTTGACCTTTGAAAATACCTGTTTAGATTTTGTTTTCTTGAGAGATTGAATATTCAGATCTTTTCTTTTGGTGCTCTTTTCCTCTTGTTACCCCTCACGTTCCTCCTAATGTGATTTTACTGCAAAATACTGTTTAAAGACCCTGGGATTTAAAGTCTGTTGGAAATTTGAAATGAAAAAATAGCTGCCACATAAACTCATAAAATACTGTTGTAGTTATTTATTTGATATCTCTTGTTAGATGACAGTTTCACCCCCTTGACTTCTTTTTACTTTTTTCATTTCTTTAAATTTTGGAAATTACAGATTTGATGATTAAATTTATAGGTTTTCTAAATCCGAACCATTTTTATTTCTCACTTGTACAGAATTGAATATATTCCTAAGGTACCAAAGGGTTATTACCTCATTCCTTCATCTTCAGGCTTAAAAAAAATTTTTTTTTACTCTAATTGTTGTTAGGTAATGGAATAACCATTCCTTTTCAGCTGTTGGCATTTTTCCAAACTGGCCGGCAGAGCCAGGAGGAAGTGAAGGCATTAAAACTAACTTTGGTTGGTTGCTACCTTCTTAGTGCTGAACCCATACCTTTGTGAGTTGATTGATAGAGAACAAGAGAGCGCAGTCCTCGTTCCACTACCAGGTAAGGAACCCTTGTGATGACCAGTTGGGGTGAGAGAGAGAGAAATTATTTGATAGCATTTTTTCTTAATTTATCCCCAAATACAACATGTCCCTGAAGTTGGACAGTGACTGCCCATGTTCCATACAGCAGGAGCATACAGCACCTTTCCATTTAGAATAAGATCTGGAATTTAATAGGGATGTATCACTCCGTACCGCAGAATACAATTGATCTGTTTTCCACTGTTAAAATTTATCCTGCAGTCCCTCTAACTTTAAATATTGTATATCTGCCTATCTTATTCTCCTTTCAGCTTTTCCTTGATCAGATACTGTGTGCTTTGACCTTCCTTCTCTTGTTCACCTTATTTCTATAATAAAGTGAACTATTTCCCAGTATCTTTATCATCATCTATTATTTGGGTATATCTTAACAGCTTTAATTTCTGCATTGAAGCCATTAATGATTATTTCCTGGTCCTTCTTGACCCTGAACCAAATGATCATAGGTTTGAAAAGGATTTTTAGTCCGTATTGCCTATGTCCATTATTCTGCCCTCCCACTTTTAAGGATGAGTGCTTGAAGAATAAATCTTTCTCAGTGACAGTAGGCATAGCTTGATAAAATTCAGGTTTATTTTTATACTGCTATAATAAGGGACTGTAGTCTGATTAATTCTTTAAATTACTGAAGAATTAAAAAACTGAGAACAAATTCCGCTTCTTAAGACAATTCCCAAGGTTTAGTGGTATTCCTGTTAATATGCTTGATTATTCTATTTCTGCTTTTCAATCCATCGTCTTCTCTTTGACAGCAGAATTAATTGGGACTCCTCCTTTAATATATCTGAGGTCAAGTGCCTTTGCCTGTCCCTTTAAGACACTTACGATCTTGTTTACCAGTCCTAATTTATCATTTTTGTATTTGGTCTTCCACTTGACATTGAGTGGTTTGTCACACCCTGTGTTATGACTTAGACCAGGCGGTTCCCTTCTTAGTAGTTACTGAGGAATTAATCATTCTGTGGTGAAAGGCTTCTACAATTCAAATTAAGAAGGCAGGGAAGAATATGTGCCCAGAGGCAGCCCCTTTTTGTCCTGAGGATAAGTCATTACAAGCTCAATGACCAGAGAATGTAATTTCTTTATAAGAGTTTTTTCTTAAATCTATATTCAGCTCTCTATTTCAGTGCTTCTCTCCTACCAGAGGTGCCAGGAGTGATCCTAGAACCACAGATACAGCCAAGACCACGGAGAGCTTTTGACGTCAGGGGTCCACTTTCTCCACTGAACCTTTGGAGGCAGAATATCCAGCTTCTGGAGAGAGTTGGGAAAGGGTAATCAACAAGTGGGTGCTTTCCATTATTTACTTGGGTTTATTTATAGACTGGAGTGTTCTTCCATTGCCCATGTAATTCTGTTGTTTACTCCTTGGGTTCATAGAAGAACCAAGTGGGGCTGCAATCTGTTTGTTTTTCTAAGAATGCTAACTAGTGCCCTTTCAGAAAAGAGACTTAAGATATATTTAATTTTCTCTCCAGATAATTAAAGCAGTGGCTGATTTGGGGGCACTGATTTGGTAAATGCCTGTGTAGTCCACAGGAATTTTTAAAAAGGAAATATTTGCCCATTTTAACCTTTACTGGTAGTAGTGTACTTCTCAGTGCTCTTTTATATTCCACTATTTAAGAAGTTTCTGTATTTTGTCTTTGGGCAAACTGGACATCTGAATTTTCCTGATTTACACATCTGATGTCCAGGTGTTATCCTACCCTATTAGTGAAAACTTTTTGGTCTATTTTCCTATGTTGAACTTTAGGACTTCATATCAGGTAGATCTTTAACAAGATGCAATGATAGTGCCATTATGGTGTTACTATCAAATCTAGGCTTCATTCTTGAATACGATACAAACAAATGAATATGTTTCAGGAGATACTATCCCTGAAAGCTTTATTAAATATACTCACAAGTAGTTTTCCAGTCCCTAGGAATAATGTTATTTGTGCAAAAGAACCTTGTCCTAGATTTTCCCCATGGCATTAATACAGTTTTCTATTAGTAGTATCTTTGATGCCAAGGGTAGGATTTGATTTCAGGAAGTTCTTATCATCTATAGTGGGTAGAACATGAACTTTGGTGCCTTTGGCAAGTTTTCATTTTTTCCTTGGTGGATTCCTTCTGTGACTCCAGGTATCTCGATAATGGGAGACCGGTTTATTTGTTCTCTAATTGCCCAGATTTCTTTCAACTGGTAAACATCCTCCTTCAGCCAAAGGAACTCTAGCAGAGCCTTCATGGATGATATCTGTCACACATGCAGCAACTGCAGTTTGGAAGGCAGTGGTGAACGGAGCCATGCACTATGTGTAGAAGACACAAGGATGAGAGAGCCACCTGGTCTTGTCACTGATAAACTCTAAGATTTTCTCTGGTGTACTCTTGATCTGGAAATGGGAAGGCTCAAATAATGACGTAATTTTTTCAGATTGGAACTTTACATGACCATGAAACTATTCCTTTCTATTCAGAAGACTGAACGAGAGGAAGCATGAGAGACTCCTTTCTTTAAAAAAGCAGCTCTCTATCTGTTTCACTTAAAAGATTTGTGGGATTGAAAATCACCCTAATGAAGCAGGCAGACTTTTTGGTAGTCTCAGAGACCCAGAAAACTTAATGAAACTTGTCTTTTGTTGCCCAACACTGAAAAGAACTAGGAAGTAAAGGTCGAAAATCTTAATTATTCCTAAATTACTTTTAATATTAGGATGTACTTTTTTGGTTTATCTTTTTCTAGTCTTGAGCCTTATTCTTGTCGAATCAACAGATTCCAGTATAGAAGTAGAGGCATCTTCTAAGTTAAGTCTTTCAAAGTAAATACCTGTTAAACTTGAGGTATTGTTCTGCTTTTGCAGGCATTCTAAAGTTGAATGATACTGAAACAAAGAGGTATTTTATAGAGCAAAGGCAAGTAGTAGTAGTAGAATAAGCCTCTGTGTGTGAATTAAGTGTTGCAAGAAAGTTATCCACTATGGATTTGATAAACTGATGGAAGTAGCTATCAAAATGTTTTATTTCTCTTTTTAGTATCTATTAAACTAGTCAGTTGAAAGCTACTAAAGAAGTTTTTTAAAGTTATATGATGCTGCCAGTTTGTTTTACTTGGTTTAAACTTTAAGAATAGAAATTCTAGAGATAACACTGTGGAAGCATCTAAATGTTTTAGGAATCTTAAGAGGTTTTAGAAACCACACTTGCTAGGTTATAACCTGGCCTTTAGTCTCTGTTGGCTATTGTGTGGGACCCATTTTCCCCTCATTAATTATACATAAACTTTTGTATATATGGTACTTAAAAGTAAGTTTAAAAGATCAGTTTGAGCTAAAATTTTCCAGGAGAGCTTTGAATTCCCATAAACGAAAACTTTTTACTCTTGATTTGCTTTTGTTTAAATTTAATAAGATAGTTTTTACAAACACATATAAATTAAAAAACAACTACTCAACATTTTAGAACTCAGGGAACTGAAGGCCAGTTTATGGCCTTTTGTTTCAGTTTTGAAGAGAAATGATTTATCGTCTCTTAATCCCATTCATCTCATGCTTTGATTAAATTTTAGCTTTGTTCCCTAAAGTGTGCAAAAGAAATGTAAGTGCATTTCTATTCATCTCATGCCACTGAAAGCTACTTAAAAGTGAAACTTCATGTATATTAATGTGAACTGATTTGTTTAAACTTTTATTTTGATTCATTTTCTTTCAGATTTTTAAATATTTCATGTCACAATATGCAATCCTATATTTTTCAGTGTTTATGAATATTAATATAAGCTAATTTTTTTCTAGAATGACTAATTGTGTAACATTTGTATTATGTGATCATTTGAAAAACTAATAAATATTTTCTCCATGAAAAAAATGCACTTACTGATAAATGGCTTATTTTTCTTTCAGGAATAGAAAATGGAAACTATAACAGTATTTTAAAATGTATTTTAATTTTATGTGTCTTCCTCTAAGTATTTCTGAATATATATCCTTGTATGTCTTAACTTTTTGAGAAAAAAAAAAGATTTAAACTGTTGAATTAAAATGACTTTTCATTGGGTCACACAGTGCCAAATTAAGGAAATAGATGATCTATTTAGTCTTGTTTTTGCACTTTACTGATTAGCTTCACCTTAGCTTTGTTTCCAGAATTGGATATTTTTAGATGCCATTTTTGTATATTGATTTTGCAAACCATTAAAACTCTTGAGTTAATATTGGAAATATCAGGAGTAATACGCTCAAGTCTTTTAAAGTGAGATCTTGCTAAACATAGACCTTTAGTGCATACAGAAGACAGTTCTTCGAGTCAGAAAAATAATATTTGAGAATAATGACTTATTGGAGAACTATTCTATTAGTGGGTGCTGTTAACAGGAGAAGGTATTTTACATTTTGGTGTTCTACTTGAACAAGTAATTGTAGAATAGGGAAATCTTAACTTACAGAGTTTCTTTCTTTTAACCATATCAAGAGAACATGGGAAAGGATAAAATTTGGTTTTCATGATTCTTATCTTTATATCTACATAAACTTAATTAGAGCCATTAGAACAATTTACTTTTCTATGCAGAGTCTGCTAGAAACAAGAGGAGATTCCCCTTTTGGATTGATGAAAATTTGTAAGAAGCAGACTAAAATTAAAAAAATTTTATGGTGGGTTCCTAGGTGACAAATAAGAAGTTTAGTTAATGACAACTTGTGGATTAAAATGACCTAATTTGGCTCTCTAAAGAAATTATACTCTGAAAAAAGAATTATAAAAGGAAATTATGATTTAGAGTAGCTACTGTATTTAGTGTGTGGGAGAGGAGTTAAAATTCTTGGCTTTATTCGTCTAGTAATTTGGAAAAGATGAGTATAAATACTGTGGATAAAATTTTGTGTTTAGAATTAAAGCTATTGAAAGATTCACAGACAAAACGTATTTCTATGAAAGATGAGAGGCTATATTTCCTTGACTACAAAAGAATTTAGAAGCCTTAATTGTGTGTATTTAAAAGATGGAGGGCAGGGAATGTTAAAACATTACACTGGAAATTTCAAACATATTGTAAAAATAGTGGTGAAATGAGAGTTTTAAAAATAATTTTCATTACATGAACTCTTCCCTACACTATCGGTAGCTGCAAAATAAAGACGTTTATGAATATTGAACATGGCTTTATGTTTGAGGTATAAGAACTAGGCTTATTGTTTCACTGATTCGTAGGACTAGCTATAGAATAAAATAGTTGTTTTTTATTTGAGTAAAGAAAGTTTTTTTTTAATAACTTCTGTTTTAAAGAAGATAAATGTCAAGAAGTGTGACTACAACTACTGACCTTGTAGCTTATTGTAAATATATCCATAAATCTTACTTGATTTTGCTGTATTGAAACACCTGAGCAAAATGTCAGTGCCTAGATGTCCTAAGCAATTTCCTGATTTTAAAAATTCAGATATTTAAATTTCCCATTTAAAAAAGTTCACATTAACTTAGTCTTGAAATGTGAAAGGTTTGTATTTCCAAAATAAGCACATAGGTGCTCTTTAAAGGTTTTCCCCACTTACATGTACATCTAAGGTAATCAGATTACTGCAGTAAAAAAAAAATGCTAGGGAGATTTGAAGTGTGCATCGGAGTTTTCAGGAATTGTGATCAAAGTGATCTCTACTCAAGAGGTAAGGTATGGCATGTAGGTAGAAAATGTTCAAAATATTTTCAGTGTAATATCTGATGATAAAGTGACCTACAACAGATTTCCTTGAATTTTCAGACAGATGTAGAGTTAGGGAAAGAATTTTTCTTTAAATTTGTCCCAGAGAAGAGCAGTGGATAAACCACCAATTTATTTGGAGTGAATTTAGGAACATACATCTATCTACATTGTACTCTCTGTACCTCGCCTACTGTATTCCAGGCATCTTCTACCCTTGTTCTCTTAATGTTTATGATCCATACTTAATTTAGTATTTCTTATGTGCTGAGCACTGTTAAAATACTGTACTTTACATGGAAAGTTGAGTACATATTTCATGAGGTTATTCCCTGGTTGTTGGTTGTGTTGCCTATTTTTATTAAATGAAACCTAAAATGTAGAAAACTGTAGCTGTACCGAGTAATTTTAACTTTGGTTTGAGAAGTTAATTTGAGTTTTATAAACAATCACTGTAACTCAGAGGAATCTTTAAGAAATAATATTGTTGGCTAGTATATACAAAATTGTTCAGACAAGATATTTATAAGGTTATCCCATAAGGTATATTAAGTGGGTTCAAAGAATCAAAAGTTAGCATAATATTCAATATATCTAGAAACAAAGGAAAATGTAATATTCAGTACAGATGAGCTAGAAATATGATTTAGGATTTTTTTTCTAAAATTACATTATTATAATTTACTCAATAGATGGCAACATAAAAAACAATACTCATCCATCCTATCTTTTTAATTCTTTTTGTAAGAATACCAGCTTGTGGATATTTGGCTTTCACTTAAAATACTGTGCTGTTGTGCTTTTTCCTGTATACAGCGCACATGATCGTGTTGCTATGAACTAGGGATAGCACTCATGACTTCAGTGAGATAGCTCATTCCAGGTTCAGGATGCTCTGATGGTAAGAAGCTGATCCAGAATATGCTTCCATGTCATTTTTTATTTGAAGATTACCTTGGGAATTAGCCAAGTTAGAACCTTCATCTTACGTACAAGATTAATTGATGTCTGAGACTATCACATGTATTTCTAATATCACATAGTCTATTAAAGGTCTACTGTAGGGTTTGAGTCTCTTGAAGGCTCTGAGATCTATACTTATCCTGTACTTTATTGCTGCCTCATGCTGGTCCCAGTTCTGGGAACATCGAGCAAGTCTGATTCCCTTCAAATACCATAGCCTTCAGGTGATTTAAGATGGCTTCTTACACTGCATCAATTTCAAATGCAGTTTGTTTGGGTTTTTTTTCCTACAGGTTAAGCATACCTCCATTTCTCGCTCTTACGTAGCATGGTTTTGAAGTCCTTAAGAATTCTGTAGATCTCTGAACATACTTCAGTATATTTTTCTTAATGGGTGACACAACACAGACAGGTGTGCTCAGCCTCTGTTTGACCTTGTGACACTCATACTGCTTTGTTTATCCTTACATATTTATTCAGTCAGGTGCTTAATTTTATGAGATTTTCTTGGACAAAAGAGTTTCATATTGATATGCAAATTTTGTTAAAAATCAGGGTAGTAGTCTCTTACAGTCTAACGTGCGCAGTTCTGTGGAAAAGAAAATGACTCAAAGTCAAGCCAAGACCTTGAGAAAGCAATCAAAAAATTGTAATCTTCATTTCAGTTATTGCTTGCTTAATTCTGACTCACAGAGCTATAAATTCTGTATTAAATACTTTTTATTGTTGTTCAGTCGCTAAGTCATGTCTAACTCTTGCGACCACATGGACTGAGCACCCCCAGGCTCTGAGCACCCCCCACCTCTCCTCCACTATCTCCCAGTTTGCTCAATATCAGGTCCATTGAGTCAGTTATGAGATCTAGCCATCTCATCCTCTGCCACACCCTTTTGCCCTCAGTCTTTCCCAACATCAACATCTTTTCCTTGCTTTTTGCATAAGGTGGTCAAAGTATTGGAGCTTCAGCATCAGTCCTTCCAGTGGATGTTCAGGGTTGATTTCCTTTAGGATTGACTGGTTTGATCTTCTTGCAGTCCAAGGAACTCGGAAGAGTCCTCTCCAGCACCACAATTCAAAAGCATTAATTCTTAATGCAAAATGTTATTTTTCAGGTTGTCCTTTAGTAATTTAAGGGGAAGCAGGCCCTTTGGAGCTAAATTGTTGACACAAGGACGGACATTGAGACGAAAATGAACTTGTGTTTAGTAACATAATTAAAACTGGAAATGAAAGGCAGTGCTTTAGTGGAAAAATTTCAGATATATCCCAAATGGCTGAAGATGGTGGAGAAGTGCCCTGGAAGCCTGTGTAGCCAAAATTCTCATGCAAGCAGAGTTTCTTGTTGCTCTTGAAATACCGTGCAAATACTTCAGCAGCGTTGTTTTGGTATAACAGTGTTTTAAGTTACCAGTTAAACAGTTTCCCCCCTCCCTCCAAATTTTAAATTGAGCTCCAGGAAGACGTGTATTTAATACCTTTAAGGTATGAGTAGCCTAATGGTTTGTTTAATGTTTGATTACATGTACCTTTAGGGTATGTGTTACCTTTTTTTGAGAAATACTCAGGGTGTGTTCTACTTTAAATTTGAGGACAAATGAGCAAGAAAGAAAAGAATGATTTACATGCCTACTTTGTGCAACTTTTGCTAGGTAAATTACATATATTTATGTGATTAAATCCAGTTGACCTTTTAGGTAATTTTTAATTTTACATCCAAAAATGCCCAAACTCAGAAATCACAAAATCTTCCCGAGGGCACATAATCAGTAAGCAACAAAAGTAGCATTTAAAAGAAAATTTGTCAAAATCTAAAGAATTCTGTTATGCTGTTGATTGTCAAACATCTTTGCCAAAAAGAATGGATATTCTTAGGAAAACTTCATTTTTAAAAGGGATATTTTACTTAGTATGCATTTTTAAATTGAGAGTAGTTTTAGTCTTTACAGAAACATTCACCAGAAAGTTCAGAATACCTCCCTCCTCCCCATATACAATTTTGCTTATCATAGTTTGCTCTATTGACATCTTGTGTGGTGTATTTTATAATTCGTGAACTGGTATCGATACCTCATTATTAAGTGAAATGCATAGTTTAGGGTTCACGCCTGTCATACAGTTCTGCAAGTTTTACATAATGTCATGTATCATAGTGTCATACAGAAAAGTTTCACCAACCTACACATGATATACTCCTATATTCATCCCTGTGTTCCCTCCCCACCCCTGGCAATCACAGATATTTTCCTTCTTTCTGTAGTTTACCTCTAGCCACCTCCGACTGCCTTCTTTCAGTTAGCAATGTACAATGTCTCTTTGTGACTTGTTAATGTGCTTCTTCTTATTACTGAATGATATTCCATCATACCACTCTTTGTTTATCCACTCATGTTTGAAGGACATCCTGATTGCCTCCAGTTTTTGGCACTTAGGAACAAAACTGCTGTAAACATTGTGTGTAGGGTTTTTGAGGACAGAAGATTTCAACTCATTTGGAAAAACACCCAGCAGTGTAATTGTTGGATCTTACGGTAAGACTATGCTTAGCATTGTAAGAAACTGCCCAGCAGTCTTTCTTCCAAAGTGGCTGTACCATTTTGCCTTCCCGCCAGCGATGAACCGGAGTTCCTGTTCTGCACCCTTGCCAGCATGTGGTGGTGGTCTTTTGGATTGTAGTCCCTCCAGTAGGTGTATAGTGGCTTCTTACTGTTTTATTTTGCAATTCTCTAATGATACTATTTACCATCTGTATGTCCTTTTCTGTGAGGTCTCCTTTCAGATCTTTTGCCCATTTAAAAAGTTTTTTTTTTTTCTTTTGTTGAGTTTAAAAAATCCTTTGTAAGTTTTAGATAGCATGCCTTTACCAGAGAAGTATTTTGAAAGTATTTTCTCCTAGTCTGTGACTTGTCTTCATTATCTTAACCGTTGTCTCCTAGAGAGCAAAAGTTTTAATCAATTCCACATCAATTTTTTTTTCCTCTACTGGATTGTGCTTTTGATGTTGCATCTTTTAAAAACTCACTGTTAAACCCATGGTCACCTACATTTTTTCCTATGTTACCTTCAGAAGTTTTACAGTTTTGAATTTTACATTTAGGCCTGTGATTCATTTTGGATCACAGTTAACTTTTGTGAAAATTGTAAGGCAAAAGTTTAAGAAAAGACTGCCCTTTTTCCTTTGTATTTTCTTTGCTCCTTTTCAAAGATCACTTGATTATATTTGTATAGGTCTGTTTCTGGGCAGTTTATCCCATTTCATTGACCTGTCTTTTCTGCTGATACTACACTGTGTTGAATACTGTAGATTTTTTGGTTCATCTCAAAATTGGTTGTCAGTTCTCTAATTTTCTAGGTCTTTCATATAAATTTTAGAATCAATTTGTCCACAAAATGACTTAACTAGGGTTTTTATTGGGATTGCATCTGATCTAAAGATTAAGTTGGGAAGACCTGATGTCTAACCATCTATGATCGTGTATTAGTCTCCCATTTATTTAGATCTTTGATTTTTCATCAACATTTTGTAGTTTTTTCCTCACATAGATCCTGTATATATTTTGTTAAATTTATACCTAAATATTTCTTTTCTGGTTTTTTTTTTTTTTTTGGTGCTGATGTAAATGGTGTATTTTTAACTCCAGTTGTTCATTCCTGATATATAGGAAAATAGTTAACTTTATCTTGCAACCCTTTTATAGTTGCTTACTAGTTACAGGTGCTTTTTCTTTCTTTCTTTAGGGGCTTTCAATATACAGTATGTCAGCTGCAAACAAAGACAATTTTATGTTTTCCTTCTTAGTCTTTATACCTTTCATTTCCTTTGCTTATTGCACTGGTTAGGACTTGCAGGTACAGAGTCAGTAAGGATGGTGAGAGGGGACTTCCTTGTCTCATTCATGATATTGGGTGGAAAGCATCTGGTTTCTTACCAATAAGCATGATGTTAGGTGTAGGTTTTTTGTAGATATTTTTCACATTATGGAAGTTCCCCTCTAATTCTGGTTCCTCAGAAGTTTTTTGTTTTGAGTGTTATGTATTTTTTTAAATTCATTAGTTGATGTTGCCTTTTGTCAAATGCTTTGCATTTATTGATATGATCATATGATTTTTCTCTAGTGTTTATAATTGATTTTTGAATACTAAATCAGCCTTACATATGTGGGTTAAATGGAGCTTGGCCATGGTGTATAATTCTTTTTACATGCTATTGCATTCAGTTTGTTAATATTTTGTCAAGTATTCTTGTATCAAGGTTAATGAAACACTGGTCTGTAATTTTCCTTTTTTTGTAATGTCTTTAACTTTGATATTGGAATTGTTTCATAGAATGAGTCAGGAATTGTTCTCTTTGTTTCTACTTTCTGAAAGAACTTGTAGTGAATTGGTGTTACTTTATTAAACCTTTGGTAGAATTCATCAGTGAAACCATGTGGGCTTTGTGTTTTCTGCTTGGGAGGGTTATTAATTGTTAATTCAGTTTCTTTCAATAGATACAGACCTTCCAGTTTGTTTCTTGTAAGTTTTGGTAGATTATATCTTTTAAATTCATTTAATCTAAGTTAACAAATTTGTGGAGATAAGAGTTCATAATATTCCTTACTATCCTTTTAATGTCCATGGGATCAGTAGTAATGGCTCCTCTTTCATTTGTGTTATTGGTGATTTGTGTCTTCTTTCTTTTTATTCGTTAGCCTGGTTAGAGATTTATCAGTTTTATTGATAAAATTACCAAACCTTGGTTTTGTGGATTTTTCTGTTTTATTGTTTTCAGTTTCATTGACTTCTCTAATTTTTATTTCTCTTCTTCCACTTGTCTTAGGTTTATATGGCTCTTCTTTCTCAGCACTGCTTTTGCTGTGTTTCAGAATTTTGATAAAATGTATTTTCACTTTCTTCAGTTTGAAATATTTAAAGATTTCTCTTGAGCCTCTTAAAACCAATGTATTATTTAGAAGTGTTGTTTAATCTCCATTTTGGGGATTTTCATCTATCTGTAAATATTTGGTATCTTACTAATTTTTAGTTCTATTTTGATCCGAGAGCATACTCCGCATGCTTTGTATTCTTTTAAACTTTTGTGGTGTGTTATTATGGCCTTTAATCTTGGTGAATTCTCTATGTGAGCCTGAGAAGGTATATTTTGCTGTTGTTAGGTGAAGTGGTCTTTAGGTGCAGTTGGATCCAGCTGATTGATGGTGCTGTTAGGTTCAGCTGTCTTTCCTGCCTTTGAGCCTGCTGAGTCGGTCTGTCACTTCCTGGTAGAGCAGCACTGAAGTCTGTCAGTATATTAGTCTGTTCATCGGTTTCTCATTTCAGCTCTGTCAGTTTTCGACTCACATATATCGATGCTTTGTGGTTAAACAAATACATACTAAAGGTTGTCATCTCTTCATAGAGAATTGACCCTTCATCATTGTGTAATGTCCTTCTTTATCCCTGGTAACTTTTCCTTGTTTTGAAGTCTGGTTTTCCTGAAATGTATGTGGTTATTCTAGTGTTCTTTTAATTAATGTTATGGTATTCTTTCTTATCCTCTTACTTTAAATCTCCTGTATCTTTATATTTACTGTGAACTTTTCTTACAACATACAGTTGGGTCTTTTTTTTTTTTTTCAATCCATTTGATAGTCTCTGTCTTTTAATTGATGTCTTTCATCCATTTATGTTTAAAGCAATGTTTTTAAGTTGGATTTATATCTATCTTGTTTGTAACTGTTTATTACCTTTGTCCTTCTAAAATGTGTTTTGCCTTACACTCTATTTCTGCCTTCTCTGGTATAATTCTAGCCTAGGGTCCTAACATTTACATATGCTTTGCCAGGAGCCTTCTAAATCATTTCACTTATTTAATTTGATTCATGTAATTCTTTTGAGCATCCACTTACTAAATTTCATGCATCTCTTAAGTGCTGAAGATAAGATGCTTCTACACCACACCCGTCTTTTCAAAGGCTTTCCCCCCTTGTTCTCTGGAGCCTGGATCGATCTATTGTGTCTTGTCAAAGACTTCATGGCTTAGTATTTTCTCTGTGAGCCAGTCTCCCTCTCTACTGGATCGTTCCCATTACCATCTAATTATGCTTTCATATGACATCTTAAGGAAGCCATCTTGACCTTTTCCCTCACCCTCTAACTTCTACTACAGTCTCTACTCACTTTTATTACCAAGAATTATCTACTCATATTGTTATAACTTTGCAAATTTTATTTTTTTTCTTAGTCTATCCCATTGTGGCTTTTGCATCTAACATCATGTGGCTGCTCTTATCAAAGTCTCTCAGGTTCTGTGGCAACAGCAGGTCTACTCGGTGCTTACCTGTACGTTCTGACCTCTTAGCAGAGTTCATTGTAGCTGAATCTATCTTCTGAAAGGCCCTTCTCAGTCCTTGAGTTTTTCTTTTAGTCTCTTCTTCCTTTGCACTTGGATGACTTCATCTTTTCCCATGACTTAATGCTTTTTCTTTTTTTAAAACTCGCCTAATGGTTATCTCTTGTCCAGCCACCTCCTCAAAGCTCTGGTCTTAATACCCACTTGGAAAGCAATGGATTAAACTACATAAAAAAAAAAGTCCAACCCCAGGCAATTTTTTTCTGTGTCTTCTTCATTTCAGAAAAGAATGATACTGATCTCACATCAAGAACAATGGAGTGGTCTCCCTTACCTCCCATATGCAGTCTGTTACTTTTTAGTCCAGTTGTATGTTTGGGGATTTTTAAAACACTTCGGTTTTTTTCTTTTTATAGCAGTTTTACGTTTATAGAAAAATTGACCAAAAAATACAGAGCTTCTATATTAATTTCCCCTCCCTAGTTTCCTTTACTAGCATCTTGCATTGGTTTGGTATATTTGTTGTAGTTGAACCAGTTTTGGTGCATTGAAGTCCAGAGTTTATGTAAGGATTTACTCTTGTGTCAGCAGTGCTGTGGATTTTGCTAAACCTGTAATTTCACCTGTCCATCATTAGGGTTTCTTGTCACCACCACAGTCCCTGGCACCCGTTGATATTTTTACTGTCTCTCAAGGTTTGTCTTTCCCAGAAGGTCATATAGTTGGAAACTTGTAGCATTTCCCACTGGTTTCTTTCACTCAGCCATATGCAGTTAAGGTTCGTCCTTAGCTTTTTGTGGCTTGATAGCATATTTCTTCTTATTACTCTATAGAGATCTGCCACAGTTTGTTCTTCACCTTTTGAAGGACATCTTGATTGCTTTCAGTGTTGGGGACTTAGGAGTAAAGAAAGCTCCTATAAACATTTGTGTGCAGGTGTTCTGAGGACACATTTGCAAGACACTTGGAAAAATACCTAGTAGTGCAACTGCTGGATCTTAAACCGTAAGCCTCTGTTTAGTTTGTAAGAAACCTCCACAGTCTTCCAGAGTAGCTGTACCATTCTGCATTCCTACCAGCAGTAAAGGAGAATTCCTGTTGTTTTACGTCTTTGTCAAGTAGAAAATAAAATACAGCCCAAAAGCAGAGCCAAAAAATAGTATCCAGTTTTTCACAGAGAAATTATGAAACAGAGGTTACATATAAATATCTCCACTTCTAGTGGAGTATTCATGTCCAACAGTTGACTATATTTCCCAAGAATGTAAGAGGTGTTAAATCCTTTAGGATAAACTCCTCTTCATTACAGGTATCCTATTTCTTAGACTAAGTGAAAAAGGTCATAGATGGTGTAGTGGTATCTCATTGTTTTAATTTGCAGTCCCCTAATGGCATGATATTAGCATCTTTTCACATGCGTATTTTCCATCTCTATATCCTCCTCGGTATTTAGATAGGCCAGTGTTTTTAGATTGATCTGGTTTTTTCCCCAATGTGGATGTTTATTTCTTCTAGCACCAGCTTTTGAGAAGACTGTCCTTTCACCTTTGAATTGCTTTGGTTCCTTTTTCAAAGATCAGATTTCCCTCCTAACTCTGTCTCAAGCCTGTCCAGCTTCTCACTGTTTCCATCTACCCACCTCTGCTCCAGGCTGCCCCTTGCCTGGACTCTTGCAGTGACCCTCTCTGGTCACCTTGACTTCTGTGTTCTTTATAGACTAGGGTTTATTACATCCATCCGTATCTGTTTCCTGTTGAAGACTCAGTTGCTTTTCTTCATTAAAACTATAAAATCCAAATTCTTTCATCATGGCCTGTGATCTTGCCTCCAGCTTTGCCCTAATTCCTGCTCTCTAGCCAACCTTGGGTTTATCTCATGAAGTCTCTAAGTTGCTTATCCTCTACTTCAGGGGATTCCCAGTGACTGGAATGTCCCTTCCTGATTGTAGGTCTCCGCTTCAGTGTTTTCCTTTTCAGAGATGCTGTCTCTAGTCACTAGATCTAAACATCCCATTTTGCTTCTTAACCTTCATTCTTTGATATCAATTCCTTCCTAGTATTTTTCTCAATTTAAAATATATAGTTTGTTTATATATTGCCTGGCTTCCAGAGGTCATGTCTGTTATTCATACTGTTTCTTAGCACTTGGCAGAGTAGCTATCACACAGTGGGCACTGAACAGATACTTCAGTGAGGAAGACGTAGGCAACTTTTGAGATGTCCACATCTAGTAAGGGAGATCCACACAGAAATAGCTGAACACAGGGCCACTTCAGTGCTGTTGGACAATTGTTATAGTTCTGGAAAATAAGCAATAGAAGACTTAAAAAAAATCTTTGGGATTCTTTCTCAGTAGTGTGAACTAGTGATTACAGTTAATCAATTTCTGAAGTCTTACTGCCCAGGCTTATTTATGAATCCTTATTGCCTTGGCCATAAGTGAGTTAAATATTTGATAATGCAGGGTCAACATAACTTTGATCCTAGCAGTACGATCCCAGAACTCATCCATTGGTACTGACCGTATGGGTGCTTTAGGGAGAATCTCAAGCCCACCGAGAGATTGTCCAGCCTGCTGACTGAACATGGCCTGTAGGGTGAGTGTTGGTTTTGAGTGCCCAGTGCAGCCATTCACCTGCACGGAGTTTAACCTCCGTGTGCCTCAGTTTCCTCATCTGTGAAGGAGTTAATAAACGCTGCATGGGGTTGTGATGAGGGTTGGGTAGACTAATACTTATGTAAAGCATTTTTTCATGTGCCAGATAAAGAAAAAGTGCTTATTCTGTCATTAACATTTTATGATGTTAGAGTACCCTGAGTGATATGCAGCTTTCTCAACAGACACTTCCGTTCCTACTTTTTCTTTAGACTTCATTCTGATGCCAAACATAAATCTTAACCTTCTCAGCAAGCACCCATCCTTTCTCCTCCATCTATGCTCTGCATCCGGTCACCTCTGCTTTCTCAGATGTCTTGTGACTTAAATTCCCTCTCATATTTCTTCCTTTCAAACAAATCTTTCTCATATGCGTACAAACACATTCACACCTCCAACTAAAAAAATAAGTAACTGCAGGCGCTGCCCCACCTCTTCCTCTGTGTATGCAAACTTACTCTCTATAACATTCTCACCATTTCTTTCAATGCCACTCATTTCTCTGTCATTCCAAGCTTGTTTCTACCTCTTAAGTTCATTGAAATGATACCACTGAGGTGATCAGTGACCTTATCACCGAATCAACTGGACCTTTTCTTTCCCTTGCCACGTGTGCTCTCAGCATTAGCACAATTGACCCTCTTCTAACATTTGGATTCTGAGAGTCTTCAGTCTGAATTCCTCCTACCTTTCTGGCTAGTTCTGAGTCTGATTTGCAGACCCATTCTTTCCCAGGCTTTATTTTATATATTGAGAATTTCTGAGGCTGGATCCTTGGTCATTTAATTACCTTTATACTGATGATTCAAGTTCAGTAATAGTGGTCCAGCTTTAGAGACAGATTGACCTACTTGGCATCTCTCTTCCTTTCTTTGTGCCCCAAGGGCACTTCAAACACACTTTAAATTTTTGATCTGTCTCCCCTCAAATGTGATCTCAGCATTCCTCCTTTTAGTGACCAGCATCCTCGTGCATCCACATACGCATGCCGGAAACCTAGATGACGTTCTGTGTGTGTGTATTCCTCACACCTCCTCCACCCCATCTGTCATCCTCTCTTGTTGACTTTTGTGTCTGAAGTCTCAGCAACTTATTTCTCTGTTATCAGTGTCCTCAGTCTATTACTTCCTAGCTTGCAGTATAACAGTTCTAACTGGTCTCCTTGTATACAGCCTTGTGCTAATCAAATTCATTTTCCACAGTGCAGCCAGAATGATGTTTCTCAAGATACAAGTTTTATTGATATTATATCTCTAATTAAAACAGCTTTCTATTTTTAGTTTGAATCCTTGGGTAGGTTAGAGACAAAATCCTTATTGTAATTTGTGAAACCCCAACAGACCAAGTTCCTGTTTACCTCTCCACTCATGCTTGGCCACTTTTTATTTATTCCTTTTTTTATACTCTGCCTCTCCCTCATCTTTTTTTTTGCCTTCACTCCATGGTCATTACCTTGCTTCAGGAATACCTCTGATGTTCTTGACCAGGTTAGATCACCATCCTCTTTGTTGTCATAATGCCATGTTCATATTGTATCAGTGGTCACAGTCTTAACATTTCTGTGTCCCACCTCTCCCTGCAGCTAAAAACCCCTGAGAGACCAAGGATTGTGTTTGGTTTTGCTTACCATTTGTGGATACTTAGCCCATAACTGGCTTATACCCTTTGGTTCGTCAGATCTTGAGATGCTATCTTTCTTTCACCAAGGAATAAAAAATTTAAAAAAGGAAGGAAAATAATGAAAGATAAGCTCACAATAATGTTATTGAAAAAATTTTCTATAAAATTAGCTTGAACTATTACATTTTCTCCCAGCCCTCTGCCTTTCTTAGATAATAAAAGAATGTTATTTAAGAAAAATATCCTAGAGTTTATTTCTAGATTCTTGATACTATATGAAAATAATTGGCACTTAATCACAATTCCATTCTCCAGGCCTTCCAAAACAGAGAAATCAGATTTGTTTCTAACTTTGGAAATAAAATATTCAAGCTGGTTTTGATTTGTCTTTAAGTGCAGGTCTCCTGAACTCCCAAATGATGCTGCCTTGTGGAAGGGATACTTAGTCATAATTTGAGTTCAAGAGCAAGAATTCCTTTTTAACTGTAGGGTGATGTGAAATGAGTTTTTGTCTATAGCTCTTCATTTCATTAATTTACCCTTTCTTTTTCTCTCATACTTTTGTTTCTTATAGGAAGTTACCAACTGTCAGCATTTCTATCCCCATTCCTTAGTTCATGACGTTCTCTGCACCGTTCTGTTAGGGGTCCAAGAGGGCTGTTCTATTAGGGGGTCCAAGAGGATAATTTCTATAACAGACTTAGTTTTTGTCTTGACTCAATTTATGCTTTGTATTAGAGAAATTTATAATGGAAAAAATTCAGTTTGTCATTTAACATTGTATTTTTTCTCAAAGGAGTTTAAATTTAAAACTTTAAAAAACTTTAAAGTTTTAAATTTAAAAATCTATCCAAAAAAACTTTTTGTAATTCTGGGAGCCTTGTTTTGCTAGATGCTGAATAATCGGCACTCCTGGTAGCCTGACATTTGGTAGTTGGAATAAACTAATCACTTCAAGCTTTTGCAATCACTTGAAATACTCATTAACTGTGAGTCATTGTTTTGAAATAATGTACATTATATTCCTTTTGTGTTTCTTTCTTGAGTTGCTAACGATGTTAAGAACAGCTTTGTGTCATGAGCTTAGCATACATTTTTATTTTCTGAAAATCGAGTGGTGCCAAAGTACATTGCAGGACAATTTATTCCTTTAACATAAAATTGGTAGTAAGATGTTCTTTTGTAGAGCAAAAAGTACAGCAAAGTACAGAATTTTTTTTTTTTCTTATTGAAGTACTTATAAGAAAGTGTATATGTCTGAAATAACAGGGAACTAATTATCTCTCAGCTTCCCTGGTGTCTCAGATGGTAAAGAATATGCCTACAATGCTGGAGACCTGGGTTCAATTCCTAGGTCAGGAAGATACCCTGGAAAAGGGAATGGCTACCCCCTCCAGTATTCTTGCCTGGAGACTTCCATGGACAGAGGAGCCTGGAGCACTACAGTCCATGAGGTCACAAAGTCTGACGTGACTGAATGACTAACAACAACACTGGCATCTTAAAAATTTATAAACACGTTTCTTTGCTAAGAATGGAAGTGCATTTCTTTATTTTCAGAATTGTTTACAGTAGTTCTTTGAAAGCATAGAATAATCTTCATATTTAAGAGTTAAAATCAGTTACTGCTGCTGCTGCTGCTAAGTCCCTTCAGTCGTGTCCGACTCTGTGCGACCCCATAGAGGGCAGCCCACCAGGCTCCCCTGTCCCTGGGATTCTCCAGGCAAGAACACTGGAGTGGGTTGCCATTTCCTTCTCCAATGCGTGAAAGTGAAAAGTCAAAGTGAAGTCTCAGTCGTGTCCGACTCAGCGACCCTATGGACTGCAGCCCACCAGGCTCCTCTGTCCATGGATTTTCCAGGCAAGAGTATTGGAGTGAGTTGCCATTGCCTTCTCCGAAAATCAGTTACTACTATCATATTAATTAAAATATGTCTGTATAAAGTAGCTTATTAAATGCTTTCTAAAATTTCTACTTTTAATAAGGACCTAGTCATTTTTTCATGAGTAAATTAAAACATTTTAAGTATACTGTTTTTCAGTTGGGACATTCTACTTTTCTAAATATAAAGCTTTTATTAATGGAAAATGAGACTTAATAATGAACTCTTGTATTTTCAATATTGTCTTTTAAAAAGTCATTAAAAACAATCCTGTGATGGCTATCAGGGTTTTAAAAATGAGCAGCTTTGTTCCAACTTTGCACATGAACCAGAGCTTTGATATTTTAGTTGCACAGTTCAGTGCAATAAAGACAAAAACAAACCAATAATCATCTCCTAGCAGTTGTCTTTGTTCTCTGAACTGTTTGTGTTGGTGGTGGATGTAGGACTATTTGAAGACACATTTTGTGTATGTTTTCTAATTAAGTACTCTAAATTCTGAAACTTGTTTAAATATATTTATCTCCCTATAATAGAGTTTCTAATAGGCCTGTATCAGTATTTGCAAATTTAGATGATATTTCTCAATCTACTAAATAAGTCAGGATACTATAATGAAGAGGGGGTTATCCTAAAGGATTTAACACCTCTTACATTCTTGGGAAATATAGTGAATTGTTGTGACATGAAAACTCCACTAGGAATGGAGATATTTATATGTAAATTGTGTTTCATAATTTCTCAGTGAAAAATTGGATACTATTTTTTGGCTATACTTTTGGCCTATATTTTCTGTCTGAGTTTGGCTTCTAGGATAGGAAAAGGGGGATGAAATTTGTCATATAAATTAGAGTTTTATTCCTCACCTCTATAAATCAAAAGTTCTTTTTAAGCTCTTTTCTTTCAGCCTTAATTTAAGTACATATTTTCAATGTGCAGATATGAGAGATTCTTAAGATGGCTCTGAACATTTCAGTACAAATCACAAAATGGTGAGGATGTTTCTGAACATCCATCTATAACATGCTTCATAATTTTTAAAAAGTCTTGGTTACTTTGACAGCAATATGAATCAGATTTGATGGTCATTATTTCAACACTTATAAAATGGCTGTCAGAGATGGTTCACAGAGATACATTGATTGAATTGACAGTAATTCCTAAATCATGATACTAAGATTTTAATATCGTCCAGCAGTTATGCAGAGGTTTGGTGATATTTGGCTGGTTCCTAGTAGTCTGACCTTGCACCTGATGGAATGGATTTTAATTTAATCATTTTAAGAAATTGATTAGAAACGTGATGTTATTCTGGAAGGTTTTGAAAGTGGTTAAACATTATGGTTCCAAGCTTTTAAATGAGAGGTATTTAAAAATTATCTCTCTCAACATTTTTAGTACCGATCACACAATGATAGAGCTGTTTTGAGACATCCATCTTTAAAATTCCCATAGAAGTTATTCCTGGAAAGCAGTCAGTCTCTCATGAATTGTTGAAACGTTTTCACATCAAAGGTACAGGTTCAGTGTGTTTGTATTGAAGATTTCTGCTTGGAAGCTTATTAATCTCTTGTCATCACAGGAAAGCTCAGCAATTGTGGATGTTTTTCTTTTCATAAAAGAAAAATCCATAGCCCATCTTTTAAGTTCAACAATTCTTCTAAGTTTTTCACAATAGATAGCTAGCAAGCCAAATAGAGGAACAAGGATTTTTTTTTTTTTTTTTTTTTCTGTTCTCTGTCTCATTGAAAATTCCCTTATGATTCTTCTGGGCTTCACTGGTGGCTCAGTGGTTTGGTCCTTGGGTTGGGAAGAAACCCCTCAAGTAGGAAATGGCAACCCACTCCAGTATTTTTGCCTGGGAAATCCCATGGACAGAGGAGCCTGGTGGGCTACAGTCCATGGGCTCGCAAAAGAGTCAGACACGACTTAGTGACTAAACAACACCAACAAATGATCTTTCTACTTTAAATGATTTTTTTTTAATGGAATTAACGACATTGATATCCTGGAGCATTTAGTGCAAACTTATAATTTCAACTTCTTTGCTGCAATAACTTGCCTGTGACTGGATGACTCATTGATTTTCACATGAGTTGATGTCTCTGATTTATCTGCAAATCCCTTTTCTAGCTAAAGCAGCTGCTCCATCGGAAGTTGCAATTATAAAAGAAGAAATTTGCAGTTGAGATTACATCTTCGCCAGTAAAATTTTTCTTTAATTCATCATATAACAAACACAGTGTTTTATTTTGGAAACAGAATCTAGCAAACACCACAGGCTGAGCCATGTAAGAAATGTATCTTCTTTTTATCTCCGACCTTTTTGGACTACATTGTTTGCACCAGCGCTGCTTTCTTCAGACATTATGCTACCTTTCTTATAACCCTTCTGACAATATTTATTGATTGAGGATTGCATTTTAATTTGTCACTAGACTTTTATTTTTAAAATTCAGTCAGTTTTGCCATAGAGCAAAGTATTTTCCTAATGTAACGTAACTATTTGTTAGGTATATTTAGTGAGTGTTGCCAATTGGATTGAGTATTGCATGGCTTTAAACATATCTTGAAAAAATTTGTCTTGGTTCTGGATTTTTAAAGTTTTAGAGGTCTTGTGAACTGTGATGGCTTCATATTCTCATTAATTATCTAAGCACAATATATATTTAGGACTGTGATTATTTGGTAAGGGACATAAATCTGTATTTCAAATGAATAGTTTTGTGAGGTTCTTTTTTTGCACATCTGATTAGCATGATGCATTTGTCAACTGTTGTGGTTAATATGATGTTTGTGCTTAGAGAGTTATTCAGCTCTGCCATTTTCCTTTTATTTACCTGTTTGTGTTATCAGTGGGCTTCCCAGGTGGCGCAGGTGGTAAAGAATACACCTGCCAATGCCAGAGATGTAAGAGATATGGAGTTCAGCTCCTGGGTTGGGAAGATCCCCTGGAGGAGGGCACAGCCCCACTCTAGTATTCCTGCCTGGAGAATCCCATGGACAGAGGAGCCAGGTGGGCTACAGTCCACTGGGTCACACAGAGTTGGACACGACTGAAGTGACTTAGCATGCATGCACATGTTATTCGTTATCATCCTAGTCCTATATTCCTTTGCAGAAATATTGTAAAGCCATTTCTTTATTTGGTGTGGATTACTTAGTTAATATAACTCACTTAATCAAATGCCCATAAACTGCAGTAAAATTTAAAGCATTGACAGTGATCAAGTAAAAGTGCTACTGAAAATTCCTTACCTTCGTGGAACTATTAATACAACTGAGGAAACCTTAACGGGAACACAACTTGAACACTAGTTGATGAGACCATCTAGCCAAAGGATAGACCAGGGTCGCCGGTGTCAATCTATATGTGAAATATCAGCACAGCTCAATGTCTGACTTCTAAAATGAAAAACGCTTTTCTTCCTGCACCAAGTAGATCATCTTTTATACTCTCTTCTGGAGTTTACTGGTTTAAAGTATGGTTTTAAAAATTGGGATTTTCTCTCTCATAGTCTTTTAAAACTGAGATAGTTTGCATGTCCATTAAAATAAACTTTGGCCTTATTAGACAGTCCACGATTATTCCCATCACCTTAGCTTTTCATTTCCAAGGTGATTGAAATCTTTCTAATTAGACCATTGTACAGTCTTAGATAAATATTAAAGCAAAGTTTGATGAAAGTAATAATATTATGTCCATGATATGTTGATAGTTAAATGTTATAATCAAGACTGTCCGTGAATTAAATAAGCAATCTGTTTTTAACTTGGTCCTTGGGACAGGATGAGGAAATTTGATTAGAAATACTCTCTGTGAGTTAACATATAATTTGTTTACCTCCACTTTGAAGGAGGATATTTGTTTTCTTTTGGGATGCTCAGTCGTGTCCCACTCTTTGCAACCCCATGAACCCATGAACAAATGCCCACTAGACTCATGTGTCTGTGGGATTTCCCAGGCAGGAGTACTGGAGTGGGTTGCCATTTTGTCTTCCAGGAGACCTTCCCTACCCAGGGATCAAACCCTTATCTCCTGCATTGCCGGCAGATTCTTTACCACTGAACCACCTGGGAATCCCTTTCTTTGGGATATTTAACTTCATTTTTTGTCAAAATTATTTTTGAAGGTGCTAACATATTCTTGAAATTGATTTAACTGGTAGACATTTAAAGAAAACAACAGCATTGGGATGGAGAATACGCTGAGGTTCTAATAGATCCTGCACATTTAAGATAGATTTTAATGTTCCTGCACATTCTCAGTATGAAATCAGTGCTTGTTTTCTGTTAATGCCTTAGAAATTATAAGGGATAATCAAGTCTTCTGAAAAATTTTCTAATTTATGCTCACTGTTCATTTTCTCCAATTTTTGCTTGACATTTTAGTGAGTAGGCAGTAATTTTTCTTTTTTTCTGTAATGATGCAACCATTGCTCTTGAATTTTTAAAATGTAATGCTTGTGGATCAGTGCACACTGTTTAAGGGGCCGTAGCATAGGATGAATTAAGTTTTGAAAATTTGCTTCCATTTCAGTTGTTGCCTCTAAAGACTAAAAGCTGTGTATTTTGCATACCGTCTGGCTCTACTTATATTAATATACATGTATGTGTGTAAGCATACAGACACATGTGCACACATGTATATTTGTGTGTATAAACAGTTCATTTATCCCTGACTAGAAGGAAGCATAGTAGTCAGACAGTGTAATTCTGGGTTGAGTTTTTAGATTGTTGGAGGCCAAAGAGCCTCTACTATACTTTTGACTAGCAACATATGAGAATATTCATTCCCCTTGCACAGATTACTTGTTTTAATTTTTTTTGTTAATTTTCTAATTTGATATGTTTTAACGTGAACTTTGGCTAATGAAGATAAACATGTTAGAAGTACAGTTACATCCCTTTTTTTCAGTTATCTTCTTTTTTCTCCTCTTTTGGTTCTGTTAATTAATTCAGTGAGCAATTGCATATTCTTTCTTGATCTGTTGTGATTTAATAGATCATAACCTTCTTAGCTTTTATGACTTCTCAGAGAAAGGAGTTTCAGACTTTTTAGCCTTAAAGATGTATTTGATACTTTTCCTACTCCTGACCACCCCCCTTTGAAATTGTAGTATTTCATAACATATTACATATATTACATAATTACATTGGTGATGGTGGTGAAGTCGCTCAGTTGTGTTCGACTCTTTGCGACCCCGTGGACTGTAACCTACTAGGCTTCTCAGTCCATGGGATTCTCCAGGCAAGAATACTGGAATGGATTGCCATTTCCTTCTCCAGAGGATCTTCCAACCCAGGGATTGAACCCGGGTCTCCCGCATTGGAGGCAGACGCTTTAACCTCTGAGCTACACATTATATAAAATTGACTTATCTTAACCATTTTTAAGTATTCAGTTGAGTAGCACCGAGTACACTTATATTGTGAATCACTGTCATCCTGCCCTCTTGGTCATTTTGATTGCTCTGCTAGCATGATTAATTCAGTTGGCTTAAAAAGTAATGTTGGCTTTAAAATCTCACTGGTGTTGCCTGTAGCATTCTTATTGTTAGTGAACCATCCTTTTGGTTATTGTTTTTATCAAAATGTTGTGTAGATTCGTTTACTTCTCTGGGTGTGGAAACATACTGTCTAGGTACAGAAGCTGAGATTTCTAGTTTATATTGAGTCTTGGTTACTACTAGTAATTTAGAGTCCATCATGCAATGAATGTGGCTGATTAACATGCATTTCAGTTTTCCCTAAACTTACTCTGTTCTGGTTAGACTGGTGCTCAATCTGCCAGTTTCTGCTTATCACATGGAACCTCCTGAGATAATTCTATAGTTTGTTCTTTTCAGTTAGACACTTGGGGCTGTGTGTCTCTCTTTCTCTGTGTTTTGGCAAAAGGTACAGGGAGTACAAAGGCTCAGATGGGGAGGGAACTTGATGTTCTCAGCGGACAGAAGGGCAGCTTGGTGGCTGGGCGTGAGGAGCCCAAGGACACTGGTGTGAGATGCAGGGGCCAGATACTGTGGGCCCCATAGGAGTTATGTTCCTGTTGCACTGTGAGTAGAACTCTGCTGGAGTCTAAGTGAAGCTGGAGTGGAGTGAGCAACATAGTCTTTGTGTGTTTTATAAAAGATCATACTGGCTACTGGGTGGGAAAAAATGGACTCTAGAAGAAGAGTAGAAGCAGGGAGATTGTGTTGGGATGTGGGATGTATAGTCCAGGTGGCAGTCTTACCCTGATACACTTCCCTTCTTTCAGTCTCTCTCTTTAAAACTAAATCCACGTTGTGACCATCTGCAGCACATGTGAAGATAACTTGCAGGTTTAGTCCATGGAAAAGTGAGGCTTATCAGGATGTATTATAAACATCAGAGCAATGGGTTCATTAGTGTCATACTTTAATCAAGCTAACTAACCCCAGGCTAAATATAGTTTGCCTGTGAATCTCAGAAGTTCACTGTCAGCTATCTTTGAACATCCCAGTGAGGTTAAATGAGCTTTAATTATGTAGGAGTTAGTGAATTGAGAAAGATAATTCACATGCCTATTTTATACATGAAGAACAGGATGTAGGACTTTAGTAGTGCTAGTCATTAGTAGTACTAAAATAAAACCAAAACATTTGTCACTTTCTCCTAACTGCAAGCAACATTTTGTCAACATCATCCTTTTAGTTTAATTCCTTCCATATCCATTATAACTTCAGAGTATGGATGAAACTTAAGTTTTATGCACATTTTTGGCATTTATTATTGTGATGTCTCAGATAAAAGGTCATGAAATTCCTCTGTGTATTTGCTTCTAATTCCATAAGACTGGGGAAAGGCCCCCTCTTACGTGCTTTTATCAGAAAAGGCAACGGCAGCCCACTCCAGTACTCTTGCCTGGAAAATCCCATGGACAGAGGAGCCTGGTAGGCTGCTATCTATGGGGTCACACAGAGTCGGACACGATTAAGCGACTTCACTTTCCCTTTTCACTTTCATGCATTGGAGAAGGAAATGGCAACGCACTCCAGTATTCTTGCCTTGGAAAATCCATGGATGGAGGAGCCTGGTGGGCTGCAGACCATGGGGTCGCTAAGAGTTGGATAAGACTGAGCAACTTCACTTTCGCTTTTTACTTTCATGCATTGGAGAAGGGAATGGCAACCCACTCCAGTGTTCTTGCCTGGAGAATCCCAGAGACGGGGGAGCCTGGTGGGCTGCTGTCTCTGGGGTCGCTCAGAGTCAGACACGACTGAAGTGACTTTGCAGCAGCAGCATTCCTTCCCCTATGTTAAGCATTTATTCTACTTAACTATAAGGCTCTTTGAGAACAAAGGTCAAGATTGGGGTGAATGAGACAAACGGGGGAACTGGAGAAACAAATGTGAAGGAGCTTGAGGCAAGTGTGAAATTTCTGTGAAGTCTTGTGAATATTCATTTTCACTCCGTACTACAGCTTTGTTATGTGAAACTGCATTTCAGATTAGCAAACACTGAGGGAGGCTGACATGACAAGAAGCTATAGATTGTTTGCACCGTGGCTTTATCTGTTTTCAGCATACTGTTGTCTCCTCTCGTGTGAGGAATTAAGTTTATAATATTTTGTGAACTTTTAAGTTTCTTATGTTGGCTTTAGGGGGATCACATCAATTGCTGCTGTTTAGTTGCTCTGCCGTGTCCAACCCTGTGCGTCTCCATGGACTGTAGCCCGCCAGGCCCCTCTGTCCATGGAATTCTTCAGGCAAGAATATTGGAGTGGGTTGCCATGTCCTCCTCCAGGGGATCTTCCCAACCCAGGCATCAAACTTGTGTCTCCTGCATTGGCAGGCAGATTCTTTACCAATGAGCCACCAGGGAAGCCCAATAACATCAATACATACCTGATTAGACCTTGTAGGCTTTAGGAAGTAATATATTTTCACTTTTTTTTGAAGTATAGTTGATGTATAATATTATATAAACTTCAGGTGTACAATATAGTGATTCACATTTTTTAAGCTTATGTTCCATTTATAATTGCCGTAAAATATTGACTATATTCCCCGTGTTGTACAGTATATCCTAGTAGTTTATTTTATACGTAGTAGTTTGTGCCTCTTAATCCCCTGTCCCTATGTGAGATATTTGCTTTGTAAAATTTTGGAAGGACTTCAGATGCTTAGTTCTTCAGTACAATATTCCTCTGACTCCTTGCCTTTTTGGACTTCTCGAAACTTGGTCTTCCACTTCTTTTGAATCTTTCTTATTTTGACACTGCACTTCTCTGGTTTACTCCTTACTTTAAAAATCTCATTTCTTGGCTATTTACCTCCCCTCCCATAAGCTATGTAGAGATATGTAAAAGCTTTGTCCTTAGTTCTTTTCCTTTCTGTCAGCTACTCCTGGAACATCTGTGACAGTTCTTAAGCTCTAAATACTACAGATGACTCCAAATCCTTGTCTTCAACCTTGCTCTCTTTCCCATTGCCCTGTCCTGTGTTGCTGACCAGTTGCCTTGTATCCTGTGTGTGTTCCTTCTCATGAACTTGGAGCTTCTATTAACCATCACCCTGGAGTTCCCATCAGCTAGACTCCAAAGCTTGGTCACCTTGACTCCACTTTCTCCTGCTTGAGCTTGCTTCTGAATCCCCAGTGGCTGGTTCATAATGGACACTCTGTGTTATCTGGTTTTGGAATTTCTTATTCTGTAACATCTTGCTTTTTGCTCTTTTTTTTTTTCCCCACTGCTATTATCACCCCTGTACTTTTGGCTGTTATCAACTCTTTTTTGGACTATTTGTGGGAGACGCCTTACTGACTACCCAGCCTCGAAGCCTCCCCACCTCCTTCCCAGTTATAGGATTAATCTCACTGAAACATCCCCTCCCAATACCCAGTTCAGACATCTTTAGTGGCTTCCTGTGGTTTTCTTCTAGCTGACCTCACTCATACTTTTAAAATATCACCGTAATATGACCCCTTGCTTATCCGTCATCATCGTTCCATCACTGTCGTGTCCAGCTCTCTGCGACCCCATGGACAGCAGCACTGCAGGTTCCCTGTCCTTCACTGTCTCCCGGCGTTTGCTCAACTTCATGTCCGTTGAGTCAGTGATGTTATCCAACCATTTCATCCTCTGTCGCTCCTTTCTCCTCTTGCCTTCAACAGTGTTGGTCTTTTCCTGTGAGTCAGTTCTTTGCATCAGGTGGCCAAAGTATTAGAGCTTCAGCATCAGTCTTTCCAATGACTATTCAGGGTTGGTTTCCTTTAGGATTGACTGGTTTGATCTCCTTGCTGAAGAGACTCTCGAGTCTTTTCCAGCACCACAATTAAGCATCAATGCATATGCTTATTCATATGCATCCTTTTTACCAAGAATTCCCATTCCACTCTTCCCCTGAGGCTTATGTGTCCTGGGACACATTTTGAGTTCTACCCATTTGGATGTGATCTTTTGGAAGCTCAATCCATATATGTGTGTCTTGTACTTAAAAAAAAATTATCACTCACAACCTGTCTTAATTATTTTTTTGAGTCATCATGGGCAGAGTGGTTGAAAGAATGGACTCTGGAGCTGCACTGCCTGCATTCTCAGCCCAGTTCCACCTCTTACTAGTTCTACACCTTGAGCTCATTACCTAACTTCTCTGAGCTTCATTTTTCTCATCTGTAAATTGGGAACTATCATAGTACCTGGCTCACAGGGCTGATGTGATTAATAAGCAACTTAATACATATTTAAAACACGGCCTAGTACCATATAGATATTTGCTATTATTAGGTGTTTCCAAAAGATTTATCCTATTTCATCAGCTCCCTAAGGGTTGGGAATGTCTTATTCTTATTTGGAATGCCTCATGGAAACTATTAAGGTACCTTATACTTAGTAGGCATTCAATATATTACTTATGGAATGAAATTTAAATTTATTGAAAGATCTAGTTGTCCAATAACAGCTACTTTTTTTTTTTTTTTTAATAAGTTTCTTTAAACTTGTGCCAGGGGTGTTTCAACAGTTACAGTGTGAGGTCACAGAGTTTTTCTGGGATGGTTTAGCACCAAAGTATATGGTTTCCTTGTTTAATTACATGGTTTGGAAAGTAAACCGACTGTGTACTTTTAAAAAATAGATTTTAAACAAAATCATAGATGATGAACTAGTGAACCACTGAACACTAAAACTCTTAAAACATAAACTTTGGTGTTTTAAAAAGTAGCAACAGCAACTAAGAATCATTTTGGACAACAATTAGCATGCAACAGAGACAACCTTCTAAGTGAAAACACCCCAGAGTAGAGCTTGGCTGGTTACATATAATTTTAGACTCCATCCTGGCATTTTTTATGTATGCATTTGGCTTTTCCAACATATATTTAACAGTGTTTTTGAGTACTGAATTGAATAAGAGATGGCCAGGGCTAACATTTGCTGTTGGTCTTGTTGTTGATTGTAAATTGGGGTAATGATGTTTCAGGCTTAAATATGTGAAGGTGTATCATGTAGTAGTTTCATTTATATGGTTTTAAGGAAATAGTAAACATTATCATTTGAGACTTTTAATAGGAACTTAAGAAGCTCTAAGACTAGACTGCAGGTAAAACATCTAGAGTAATGTTTGGTTCTGATGGGAAAAAGGGGAAAAAATCCATTAAGTATGGGCTTAAGTTTTTCTGGCTCCAAGATAATAAAAATTGAATTTTCACCAGTAAATAGAAACTTGTCTAAATATCCCAAGAAAGTAAAATTATTTACCTCAGATTAAAATATTTCATTCCATTTGGTGATAAAGTAGCTTTTTTTCTGTGGTTTAACAAGGGTCTTGAAGCAACAGCAAAAGAACCATTTGAAATGCCATGTAACCCTGGATTTCAAATTTGCATAAACTAATCATTATTTTATAGTCAAATCTAGGTATATTATCTTGTATATTTAACAGAGTAAAAGACTAAATTTCCATCTTTTTATGTTAATATGCTCTTAAGATGAATTCAGTTAATGTCTTCTAATTTTGTCATGAATTTATTTGAAATAATTTTTAATGTTTAAGTGTTCTCAGTATTTCTAGTCCAAACAAAAACATAAATATACTCAAGAATCTGTAAAACTAGGTTTTGTAATGGATCAGTATTTAAGTAAAAGGAGGAATGGTATCAGGTAATTGTAATGAAACATTCATCAGCTGTAGAATGCCTTATTCATCCACTAGCCAAGTCTTAGCCTGTGTTTCTGTTTCATTTGTCTTTATAACCTTTGTGTTGAAACCCTGAGGGTTTATGCTGTAAAGTCTCTCTCTGCTTTCGAGTTGAAAATACTGATTTTTATATTCTAGATTATACCTTCTCCTCCCCCACCAAAAAAAAAAAACCTGATGAAAATTCTTGGAAAAGTATTAGCTCATTTACAAACTTAGTAGCAATGGCAGTTTGAAAATTCAAAGGTATTTATGTTGGCATCCTTGAGTTTATGGGAATCATTTATTTTCCTTTCTCTTCTGCCATGTTAACTTTAGTCTAGATTTATATATTCCTAAATAGAGCCCCGGCAGATTTCTGTTATCTTTCATCATGCACTCATCGCCTGGCTGCCCTCTGTTTTCCCCGTGTACTTCAGGGTATTTGTGTGGGTACATTAGAAGCTGTCTGAAGGAACTAGAAAGTAAAATTGCTGAAAAAGCAACCTTCATATTAGTCATCATATAACTTAAAAAATGATTAATTGTAGATATGTCTGTGTTGTGTGCATTTTCCCCATATTTTTATCTTCAAATTTCATTATGTTCAGTATGTATGTATTAGTGTATCTCTAATGACTGATGACTGTACTTTGGCTTGAGTGAGGCTTATATCAGTAAGCCTACACTTAGTTGACTTTTTTCAGGAGCCTGGGGCTATAGGAATACAAGGGAAGTTTGTTGTGGTCCTTATTTTAGACAGCTTGCAGTTTTGTTGTGATAAGTGTGTATGTTTGTAAAATAACTATAAAAATAGTACCTCATTAAGGATTAGTTCATAAGGTATTGCTTACATATGAAGGCAGAGCTTCCCTGGTGGCTCAGTAAAGAATTTAGATGCAGGTTTAATCCCTGAGTCGAGAAGACCCCCTGGAGGATAAGATGGCAACCCACTCCAGTATTCTTGCCTGGAAAATCCATGGACAGAGAAGCCTAGTGGGCTACAGTCCATGAGGTTGCAGAGTCAGACATGACTTAGGGACTAAACAACAACATATATGAAGGGAGAGCTCAGTGGATTCAGAGCTGTAGATTTGGAGTTATCGACATAGTAAGGACTCTGGATTTGAATCCTGGTTCCTCTACTTACTTCACTAGCAATGTGACCTTGGTCAGGTAATGCAACCTCTGCCTCAGTTTCCTCATCTGTCAAATGGGGATAATAATATAGCTTACCTACTTGGATTGTTGACTTATGGGCTTTCTAAACAGGAATTTCTTGAGAAAATTCAGCAATAATGACCTCAGTCATCTATTATGTATTGATTTGTCTCCTACGCATCTGAAATGGCACTAGTTTTGAACCACTATTGGGAGATTTAAGAAAACAGGCATCAGATAATTTTCTGTGTATAGTGATTCCAGTAAGGAACCCTGGTTGAGGATTAAATGAGCAATCAATCATATGGAACAGGGCTTGAAAGTGTTCATTGTCGTTGTTGTTGGCCTCTGAAAACAAAAAAAGAGGATTTAATTAGAGGTAAAGGGTTTTCTAGGCTGAGAGAAGTTAAAGGTTATCTGAAAGTGTTTTCCATCTCAAATAAGTATCCAATTACTTGTGTCTTTGGAACCAAGATGGGACTTGGAAAAATCAGCAACTTGGTTATCAGTCAGAAAAGCATGGAGCGTTTGAAAGGAGGATTGTGTATTAAAAAAAAAAAAAAAATGCTTCTTAATAAGCATTTGGTTGAATCAGTCATATAAATTTATAAGTATCATATTGAAACTATGAGAGAGATACAAGTTTTCAGTGAGCAAGAGATGGCAAACGGAAAATAACCATATACCAAAAAGGTAAATCACCACACCTTTTTGGGGGGTGGTTACATATATTTCCTGTTGCATATAAAGACAAAGAGAGATTTTCATTTGATCTGCTAGAGGGCTGTTGGAGCACAGCTTTAGGTAGGTTAAGTACAGTTGGCTGTTGAGTATAAAGATCATTGCTAACCCTGGAAGAGAGTCATTTCAGTGGAGTTCTCCCAGCCATGCGTGTGTGCCACTCACTCTTCTCCGCCACCCCCCCCCCGCCACTCTCCACACAGAGTTTCCATATGTTTGTAAATTCATCTGACTTTAATACAGTTAATATGCGTGTTCAGAAGTTTGTTGTTTTTACTACACTAGACTGGTCATCCCACATTGAGAGCTTCTCTTGTTATATTTCATCCGGCATGTCACACCTCTGATCATTTTCTTTCATCTGTCCCACTTGACCCCCTCTAACATGCGCACCCCTTCCCCGCCTGAGCCTCTGGGAACAAGTCTGACCTTCGGAGGGTTTAAAATGGCAACCCACTCCAGTGTTCTTGCCTGGAGAATCCCAGGGACGGGGGAGCCTGGTGGGCTGCAGTCCATGGGGTCGCTGAGGGTCGGACACGACTGAGTGACTTCACTTTGACTTTTCACTTTCATGCATTGGAGAAGGCAATGGCAACCCACTCCAGTGTTCTTGCCTGGAGAATCCCAGGGACGGAGGAGCCAGGTGGGCTGCCGTCTGTGGGGTCGCAGAGTCGGACACGACTGAAGTGACTCAGCAGCAGCAGCAGCAGCAGTGTGCATAACCAGTGTACTGCTCTGTTCCAGTGATCACTTCCCCGCCTTCACCCCACCTTGTGTACCTGGGCTACTTTTGTTTCTCTTTGCAGAGTAGTTTGATAACTCTAGGCCTCTTTGTGAAACTCAGAGGCTGAGTCTCTCTGATGTGTGACATTTGCAGCATCCCATCTGCTGAGGCATCTCTTAAATGATACTGAAACTCCCTAAGACTAATCTCTTGCCTCATTATTACCTGTTGCCTGACAGGGTTTTATCTGTTTTCCTTCTGCTAAATTTTCCATTGCTCCCCATGGTTGGGTCCCTACCCCGCTGCTTCTAGTTCCATATCCTTATGCCTTCTAGGTTCTCACTGCAGGAACCACTGCTGCTAAGTCGCTTCAGTCGTGTCCGACTCTGTACAACCCCAGGGACGGCAGCCCACAAGCTCCCCCATCCCTGGGATTCTCCAGGCAAGAACCACTGGTACTGCCTAAAACAAAACAGTGGCAGAGGGTGAGATGTTGTTTAATAAAATTTTTTCTGGCAAAGGAAGAAGCCAGCAGAGGACATGCCATTAGTATATGAGATAAAGTAAGCCCATAGGGAAATACTGAGCAGGTTTTAGCATTAAGAACCCAGAGAGAAGCCTATTCTTTCTTTTGGTTGTGATTATAATTTACACATTCTTAAGATGCAGTCTGGGGAGGATAGTGAGGGAATTTAGTTGATTGTCTCTATCACCTCTGAAATTTAGGTAGAGAGTTGCTTGTTGATAGATAAATTGCAATGGCTCCAAAAAAATTAAAAACAAAATATAGAATGGTTTATGTGGAGTATGGATGTATAATCAAACAAGAATGTGTATGTGGGTTGCCAAAAAGCTTTGAAATAAGTATGATTAAGTCTGGCTCCTATAACATTTGGAAGCCCAGAAGCAGACTGGCTGATGATTAGTCAAGTGATATGTAAAGTTTTCCTAACAGTAGATTCCATAAGGAGTTAAAGGAAGCTTACAAAAATATATCCAGCATGACAGAATTATAAAAGTATACACATTAAAAAAGGGTAAGATGGGGCTCAGAATGAAAATGTGACCCAGACAACATGCACAGAAGTCTAGAAGTGGGGCACAAATTAGCTGAGGGCTTTCTAGCTGCCTATCTAAAGATGGAAATAGTAATTGCTAATTCCAACTCTGTACGACGTAAAACAAATGAGCTAATTAAGCAAAACACAAGACTTGTTGGCATTGAGAAAATATTTGCCCAAAGTTTTTTCTGGGATTTTATAAAATGATGAAAACAGGGAACATGTTTTGGGTCAACAGAAATATCTCTAGGTAAAGTCAGTCTTGATCACAAGAAAGTAAGTTAGTTAACGGCAGTGTTTCATTCTTTTGAGGGTCGGAAATCTACAGATGTTAAGTGGACAGAATTCGATTGGATTAGAACAGTTACAGTAAAACTAAGCCCATTACCAATGAAAACACAGAACTGTAGTTTGTCATGCAAGTACTATTTTTTGGGAAGTATTTGTAAATTATAGATATTTCAAAATATCAGTTTATACCTAATTATTAAGGCAGTCTAGAGGTACAGCCCTGCTCACCTTGGGCTTACCTGGGTACCTTCAAATTCAGATTGTTGAAACAGTCTTAGATATCAAGTTTTTTTGGCAGAAACAAGTAAAAAGAAAATACTTTTCTTTGAAAAATACTATGCAAGCATTTAGTTTCTAGCATAGTATCTAATGGCATCCAGATGATTTGCTGAGGCTAAAAGCGGGCAGTGTGCCCAGGGAGCTGCTAGCCAGTGATGCCAGAGGGAGTGAAACCGACGTCCAACTCCACAGACCCAAGCCGAACTGTATTTCCAGTGAGGGAGAGAACCGTTCTGTTAGTTAGATTTTTATATTTAGGTTTTTCATCTCAGAACTAATTAAGGGATTTTACCTTGACTGTGGCCTTATTTAATAAGAAAAAGATTTACATTTCCTTAGATTAACTTGGAGCAGTTTTTTCTTTTTTTAATAAGGAGGATTAGAAAATATTTCTTCATGTATTAAATGCATTAATCAAGTCAGAAGCTCTTGTTTTAATTAGTTTGAGGATGGATTACGAGGCAGAAACATTGCACAAACAAGTTGCTAATTATTCCCTCAGATACTGGCTAGCCATGAAGACCTAACGACCAAGTAGCAAAGGGTGAGCAGAGCTGTGAATTATTTTCTGTCTGACCAAGTAAAGGACTAAATGCATGAGCATTTGCTAAGCGAGGTACCTGGGATATAAATATGATAAAAGTCATGGCCCCTACCCTCAAAGTCTGGTCGAGGGTTATCTGGTCTATAGGAAAGTAGGTAAGTGGTAAGTGCTCTGTAAATGCTTGAAAAATATGCTGTGAAATAACCTTCTAGAGGATGAGACATTTTAGTTGAAATTTGAGGGAAGTTACCTGGGAAAGGATTTCCCCGTTCGAAAAGCACAGACCCCTTCAGCAGAAGTGTAATTGGGAAATAGGGTGTAATTGGGAAAGAGCTGATGCTGAAGCTCCTGTACTTTGGCCACCTAATACAAAGAGCTGACTCACTGGAAAAGACCTCGATGCTGGGAAAGATTGAAGCCAAAAGGAGAAGGGGGCGGCAGAAAATGAGATGGTTAGATAACATCACCGACTCAATGGACGTGAATCTGAGTAAACTCCGAGAGATAGTGAAGGACAGGGCAGCCTTGCATGCTGTAGTCTATAGGATGTCAGAGAATTAGAGAGACTAGTGACTAGCAGCTGACCACCACCACCACCACCAAAGGCAAGGGACAGCAGGAGATGAGGCCAGAGGGCTAGGCTGTTCAGTCACTCAGTCGTGTCTGACTAGGAGGGGGCTACAATAAGAAAGACTTGTGCTGAGATAAGGACCCTTACTTTATCCTAAAAACTATAGGGAAACTATGGGAGGATTTTGGGTAGAAAAATTGCATGATTAGATTTGCATTTTGGAAAGATGGACCTGGCAGCAGTTTAGAGAAGAGTTGTGAACAGTGCTTTAACTATTTTAAAACAAATAAACTATTTACTGCTGAAATGTGATATTAAGTACATTCACAGTGTTGTATAATTTGTCAAATTCTAAAACATTTTTATCACCCCAAAAGAAAACTTCATACCTAGTGAGCAATGCTTGCCATTGGCCTCTGCTCTCAGGCCCCAGCAGCCACCAATCTACTTTGTTTCTGTGGATTTACCTGCTGTGAGTATTTCGTATGAATGGCATCATACAACACGTGACCTCTTTTGTTTGGCTGCTTTCACTTGGTATAATGGTTCCCAGACTCACCCACGTTATAGCATGAATCAGTACTATTTTTATGGCTGAAGTGGGTCCCTTGGGTGTCTGTGCCACATTTTGTCTATTCATCTCTTCCTGAATGTTTGATTGTTTCTGCCTTTTGGCTCTTGTGAATAGTGCACATTAGTGAACATCGGTGTGTAAGTATTTGAGTACATGTCTTCAGTTCTTTTGGATGTGTACCTAAGAGTGGGATTACTGGGTCATGTGGTTTTTCTTTTAAGTTTTTGAGAAACCACCCAACCATTTAACACAGTTGCTACTCCATTTCACATTCCCACCAGCAAGGTACACGTGTTCTGATTTCTCTACATCCTCACCAAGACTTATTTTCTATACTTTTAGTTATAGCCATCCTAGTGAAGTGGTACCTTACTGTGGTTTTGATTTGCATTTTCCTAGTGACTAAAAGATGTTAAACATCTTTCATGTGCTTATTAACCATCAGTTCCGTTCCGTTCAGTCACTCAGTCGTGTCCAACCTTTGCGACCCCATGAATCACAGCATGCCAGGCCTCCCTGTCCATCACCAATCAGTATGTCTTCTTAATTCCACTCTTAGGTATATACCCCAAAGGTGTGTTCAATACATACTAGACCCTTATCGGATAGTATTAATCACAAGTATTTTCTCCCATTCTGTAGGCTGTCTTTTCACATTCTTGATAACATGCTTTGATCCACAAAGGTTTTAATTTTGACCAAGTCCAACTTCTCTATCTTTGCTATTGTTGTTGGTTGTGCTTTTCAGTGTGTTATATCTAAGAATCTGTTTCCAAACCCAAGGTCACGACATCTTATTCTGTGTTTTGCTCCAGAAATTTTTTAGTTTCAGCTCCTGTATTTTGATCATTGGTCTATTTTGAATTTGTCGATGGTATGAATAGAAGTCTAGCTTTATTCATTTGCATGTCAGTATCCAATGTACCAGCACCATTTATTGAAGACTGTTCCTCCCCTCTTGAAGAAGGCACCCCTTTCTAAAATCAGTTGGTGAGAGTTGTATGGGTTTATTTTGGTATCTTTGCTGTAGGTGATCTCTGAAGTGTCTGTTGCATTTGTTTGAGGTCAGCTAGTGTTTTGTCAGTGGCAACCCACTCCAGGACTCTTGTCTGGAAAATCCCATGGACGGAGGAGCCTGGTAGGCTGCAGTCCATGGGGTCGTAAAGAGCCGGACACGACTGAGCGACTTCACTTTCACCTTTCACTTTCATGCATTGGAGAAGGAAATGGCAACCCACTCCAGTGTTCTTGCCTGGAGAATCCCAGGGATGGGGGAGCCTGGCGGGCTGCCGTCTATGGGGTCGCACAGAGTTGGACACATCTGAAGCAACTTAGCAGCAGCAACAGCAGTGTTTGGGCAGAGATTACCTTGAATGTCTGGACCCGCCCTCCCCCTCCCCTGCCAAATAACCCCAACTCTCCCACTCTTTGTAGATTGACCCTGCACTGGGACAGCCGTTAAAGCTGAGCTAGGCTATTTATAGTTCTCCCTTAGCCTTCCCATGCACTGAACCTGAAGATCTGCCAGGAGTAACATTTCAGGGTCTTCTCACGTCCTGTCCCGGGCGTGCATGCTGGCTTTCTGATTGCCCAGTATAGATGGTACCTTTCCAGTGTGCTAATTTTCCATAGCGTCTCTGTCCCCGGGCTGTCAGCGTATCTTTTGTGCACCTTCCCTGTAATCTTTTTGCTCAGGGGACAGAGGGTTGTTCATTTGCCTTCAGTGTTTTATAGGAATGCCCTCTACTTAGCTACTTTTCCACCTGGAGTGAGTGAATGTCAGTTGGTCTTTCAGGTTGTCCACAGATAGGTCAACACAGACACGATTTTTTGAGAACAAGAGCTGCTCTGCTCCCAGTGCCACTGGGGGCCGGTGTCTCACCCTGTGGATGAAGGCTCCTGTCATCAAGACCGCAGCAGAGCCAGGGAGTTGGTGGGCAAGTAGAAATGCTGCAAGCTTATCTTCCATTTTTGTGTTTCCCCTTATGATTCACTATTTGCTCGGTTGTTTGTAAACCTTTGACTATTTTCCGGAACTCCTGCAAAGTTGATTGTGTTCGATTTGCTCATTTTGGAGCCTGGCTCTTGGAGGGATGTGCCTTTGGAGCCGCCTGCTTTGCTATATTTGCTGCTGCTACAACCACAGGTGGCCTTTTGAGGAGTATATTTGATGCGAGAGGTAGAGAGTACCTGAGAGATTTTGGATGTAGATAGCTACCCTGTTAGAGTATATCTCTTGACCAGTTTTCAAGGGAAATGAAATGGAACTCATATTTTCATATTTTAAGGAGTTCTTTTGATCATTGGATCTGAGAGTCATGTAAAAGAATTATATAACATTTAAGCTAGTTATGAAATAAACAGCTGTGAATCTACTTTATTGTTGTTTAGTTAGTAAGTTGTGTCTGACTCTTTGCAACCCCATGGATTGTAGCCTGCCAGGCTCCTCTGTCCATGGGATTCTCCAGGCAAGAATACTGGAGTGGGTTGCCAGGGGATCTTCCTGACCCAGGGATTGAACCCCTTCTCTTGCATTGTAGGCCGATTCTTTACTGCTGAGCCACCAGGGAACAAAACTTTGAGTATCTTTGAAACTGTTTTTTATCCCTTCCCCTCCCCCCAGCATCCATATCCCCCTGTGTTTTACATCAAAATAGATCTCACATCAGCTTGTCTAGATAGGTACTGTCCCTAAACAGTGTGTTGTTAGTTTTGTTTGTTTTAGGAGCCTTATGAGAAATGGAATCCTGTGGGGAGTCTTACCTGGATTGTGTGTTGCACTCAGTGTTGTTTTAAGAGTATCCGTGTCTAACTGCATTGTTCATTTTCATGAGTACATGAAACTTGGATGTGTGAAAGCCCGCAGCTTATATAGTCTTCTCTTGCTCAGCGTTTAGGGTTGTTGCCAGTTGTGTTTTGTTTTTGTCTTTGTTTATTTGTCAGCATGCACAGGGATATTGTGAACATTTTTTTACATACATGTCCAGACCTGTATAGAATTTCCAGCTGGAATGGAGTGTCCCAATCATGGAAGACACACGTGTTCAGCTTGTAAAGGGACTTTCCACAACTATTGTTCCAATTTGCCCTCCTACCAGCTGTGTGTAAAAAGCTCACCAATTGTAATTTGATATTACAGACCTTTTCAATTTTGCTAATACAGTGCATGAAAATGTTAGTTCATTGTGGTTTGAAGTAGAGTACATTACCAGCATTCTAGAATCCCCTTTCAAACTTCCTCCTAATTACTACCCTCATTCATCTAGGCAAGGATACTAGTCTAGTGTCAGTTACTTTTGTCCATTTCAAACTTTATATAAGTGAAATTGTATGCTGTATATGCATTTACTTCTAGTTGTATTTGTGAGATTCATCCTTATTGAGTTTAACAGAAACTTGCTGATTGTTGTAACTATGTAGTATCTCATTGTATATGACGTATTTTTCTGTGGTTAGACGTTAGATAGTTTTTATTTGGAGGCTTTCACGACTATTTGGCTATAAACATTCCCATGTTTGGTGCACACGTTTGCATTTCTGTTGGGGTAGTCCTAGGAATAAAATTGCTGGTTGGTTTGTATATGTTCATCTCTAGTAGATATGACCAAGTTTCCTATTTGCACAGCTACCAGCTCTGTATGAGTGCTCTATTTGCTTCTAACTCCATCCATCGCATTTAAATCTGTTCATCAGTCTTTCTAATTTTAGCCACTTTGGTGGGTATGTAGTGTTACCTCATTGTGGTTTTAAATTGCATTTCCCTCATGGACAATGAGATTGAGCATAGATGGAAAGCAGACAGACATGCTGTTGGGATATATTATTTTGTAAAATATCTGTTCAAGTCTCTTGTCTATTTTTTCTGTTAAGCTGTCTTTTTCTTATTGATTTTAGAAGTTCTTTAAATATTCCTGAAATAAGCTGTTTGATGTATTACAAATATCTTCTCTCATAATGCAGTGTGTCTTTTCATTCTTTTATTGATGTCTTTCCCAATTTAGATGTAATTCAGTTTGTTTATTTTTCTGTTTGTAGTTAATGCTTTTGTGTTCTATTGAAGAAATTTTTGCTTATCACCAAGATACTCTATGTTATTTTCTAGAAACTGTTTAACATTTAGAGCTATAGTCCATCTTATTTAATTAAAAAAAAAATGTTTTGTAAGAGATTAAGTTTTTCCATATAGGGGCAGCTAATTAGCTCAGTACTAATACTTTGAAAAGACCATCCTTTTTCTTCTTTGCAAATCTGTCTTTTCATAAATCCAAATAACACAGGGGTGACAGTATCTTTTTGATTTCATGTTTTTAAATATCTAGAAGTAGAATGGCTAGGCCATATGGTAGCTGTATTTCTAATTTTTTGAGTAATCTCTGTACTATTTGCCACAGTGGCTACACCAATTTACATTCCTACCAAAATGCACAAGCATTCCCTTTTCTAGACATCTTTGCCAACATGTTGTATCTTGTCTTTTTTGCTGATAGCCATTCTAATAGATATAAGGTATGTAGGTTTTGTAGTAGTCACATTAAAAATGTAAAGAAACAGGTGCAACTAATTTGAAAATATATTCATCTAATATTGTTATTTCAGAATGAATCAGTATAAAATTATTGAGATATTTAACTTTTTGGAGTTACTAAATCTTCATAAGCTAGTATATGTTTAACATAGCACGTCTCAATTTGGATTAGCCATATTTCAAGTGCTCATAGTTGCGTGTGGCTTAGTGGCTACTGTATTGGTGAACATAGGAGTAGAATTTCTGGTAGAGTGCTAATACTGGCAGACTTGTTCTGAACTTAGAAACACATGCCTCTGACATTTCACTCTTAAGAAGGATATGGTCTGTAGGTCTGGATAGATATCTTATATGTGGTTAAGGAAGCTTTCTTACATTTTTAGTTACTAAGTTTTATTAAATTTTGTCAATGTTTTTAATCTCTTGAGATAATCTTTTTCTTTTAATTTTTTAAGGTGATAAATACAATTTTAAGACTTTCTAATGATTAGCCAGTCTTTTATTGCTAGAATAAGCCCAACTTGGTCATGATATCTTTTTATTCACTACTAGATTTATTTTGTAAGAGTATCATCTTCTGTACCTTGGCTGTTTGATAGAAATTTACATGTAAAAGGTTCTAGGTCGGATGTTTCTTAGTGTTGCCTCAAATTTTGTAATATTCTAATATATTTTAATTTTTGATTATATCCTTTAATTCCTCATGCTATTTATATCTGTATCCCATTTTCTCCATTAATGTTTTCAGTGAGTGAGTGAGTTATAGTCACTCAGTCGTGTCTGACTTTTGCAACCCCCTGGACTGTAGCCTGCCAGGCTCCTTTGTTCACAGACCTATTTTATTAGCCTTTCAAAGAACCAAATGTGTAAGAATTGTATCTTGTTTTAAAGTTTTATGAATTTTTGTTTTATATTCCTGTCTGTTTCTCTCTGCCTTTAGGCTTATTTTAGTTCCTATTCTATTAAGTTGAAATTTCTATTAAATTTAATTTTCAAGTTTTCTTCTTTAACGTTGTAAGCATTTAAGGCTATAAAATTTCTTCCAGGTTATTACTTTGGCAGCAATCTTACACGTCTACATTTTCTTTTCATTTTAATTGTTTTTATTTATTTGGCCATGCTGGGTCTTAGTTGTGGCATATAGGATCTAGTTTCCTGACCAAAGATCAAACCCAGGCCTCCTGCATTGGGCTCATGGAGTCTTAACCATTGGACCACCAGGGAAGTCCCCATTTTAAGTGTTTTAAATCATCACTATATTTTATTTTTGATGCAGAAATGATCTAGGAGTGCTTTAAAATGTAAGTGTTTTTACATTTTTATCATTTTTGTTAGCAAATTATGTATATGAATTATTCATGGTGATCTACAAACTTGGTTGTGTGATACAGATTCTTTGAAATTTGTTTAGTCTTGCCCTATGGTTTAGCGCCTGAACAGTTTATGTAGATATTCCATGGATGCTTGTAGAGGATGTGTATTCTTTAACGGTGAAGTTGGGAATTCTCTTTGTGTCCATTGAGTCAAGTTATTTAATTGCCTTTTTAGATGTTTAATACCTTAACTAATTTTGTCTGCTTGATCTAGATATTGTAAAGAGGGGATTTGACGCATTCTCCCTTATGATTCTATCATTTTTGCTTTATAGATTTATATGTATTCAGTGAATCCAAGAGAATTCTTGTGCATTTCTGGTGCATTGAAGTTATTATGTCTTGATTCTTTTTATCCCTAATGATGCCTTTTGCTTAGATCCATTTTGTCTTATTTTAATAAGGTCATTCCAGCTTTCTTGAGTTGATATTGCCAATGATGTCTCTTTTTTCCACTTTCCATCTTTTAGTATTTCCATGCCCTTATATTTTACTGTGTTTCTTGTAAATACTGTATAGTAAGATTTTGATGTGTGTGGGGAGAGGTTTTTTCCCCCCATTTGGATTTGAGAGCTATATATTCTACTTACATTCTTTTAGTTTATACTAGTCAGACATTGTTATTGACCATTTTAATTTCATTTTTTAAAAGTTCCATAAATTTGACATCATTTATTATCTAAATAATAAATGAATATTATTTATTATTACGGAGACAGTGTTTGTTTAGTATTATGTACATGTCTACCAGTTTCTTTGCTTACTGTTCCTTCTTGTAACTCAGACCTTTTAAAGGGAGCATTTTTCTTTTCCTTAAAGGAATGTTTTTGGGTAGTTTCTTTAATGAATGTTAAATGGTGACAAATTTTTATTTTATGTTTATCTGAAATGGATTTTATTTAACTCTAGTTCTTGAAAGGTCTTGGGTACCCAATTCTAGGTTGAGAGTTATCCTAGTCATTTGTTCTTTCTGCAATAGTAGGACATTTTTGAAATGTCTTTCTAATGAAAAATGTAATAAAAAATCTAATATGTGTGGGCTCAATAAATATAATCTTACTAAAAAGTCTCTTAATAACTATGTACACAGTTGGCATTAGGTTATATACAGGATTGCTATATATTTAATTGCTATACATTGCTATACAGGAATTTCTGTACACATATGTATGGGGACTGCCCTTAGGTTTGTAGCTGGAGTCACTAGTTATACTATTATTATTTATGACTTTAAGGCTTTATTTGCTTATACTATGTGCCCATTTTTCAGAAACTCATACTTTATTGGTTTTTGCTGATACGAGGGCAAGTTGTCTGGATTTCAGTGTTTTAAAGCCTTATTTTCTGATTATTACCTTGATGAAGTGATTTTACTATTATTTCTGCCTGCTCTTTACTGTTTCTGTAATATGCTGGAAGGAAATGCAGTCTTACCTTCTCTGCGTCTTTGTATGTCACTTATGCTGTGTATTCTACATAGCTTTTATTTTTTAGTTCTCATTATACTCCCATTTTATACTTAAATTATAAATGAGATTTATATACTTCCATTTTATAAATGAGGAAATTGAGTTTGAAAATTATTTAAATGACTTCCTGGGGTATCACAGTATGTAAATGTTGGGACTAGGAGTCAAGACACAAGCACTCAGGTATTGTCTGCAATTCTGGTCTCACTTAAGATAGCCTACGATAATCAGGCATCCTAATGCAGATCAGTGGGCAGACTGAGTAACAGCTGTGTAGCCTGATGCGCATGTGCCAGAGCCCCTCAACTAAAAATGGTGCTGTGCTGCTGCGTGTTGCCTCAAGGAGTATCACTAGATTTACTCGGCAGGATTTGAGACCACTATCTTATGCCACAAATCATTTAGTATATTTATCATGAGCATCATTTGTACTTAAAATAATTTCTTTCATTCCCTGTCTTCCCCTATCCCAACTCCCATTCTAGACTAACATGGCAGGTAATAATAGGTAACTGTGCATTTTATCTCTTCCAGGCTAATTAAAATAACTTTATATACCTACGTATGCTCAACATTCAGAGACATTATTTACCATTGGGTTGGCACTATTACTGTTCAGTTGCTCAGTCGTGTCTGACTCTTTGTGACCCCTCGGACTGCAGCATTCCAGGCTTCCTTGTCCTTCACTATCTTCTGGAGTTTGCTCAAACTCATGTCCATTGAGTTGGTGATGCCATCCAACCATCTCATCCTCTGTTGTCTCTTATTATGATATATAAAAGGCAGGCTAGTATGTGAAGGGGTGGGGAAGAACTATATTCCCTTTCCTGTCAAGGAAGTTAGAATATTCTGCAGAGTTTTAAAGGATTTCGTGAAGAGATAGGAAAACTGATGAGTGTAAATACTAGAGGTTTCAGAGGGCTGTTTGAACATTCCTATGGTTGGTTGACTGAAAAAGTAATTTCACTTTCTGGCTACTCTAACCTCAAAACATTCACATACTATTTTTGAGTTTCTTTTATCTGTTATTTTTTCTCAGTTTTTCAAATTTTGTGATAGTGTATCTGTTAAATTTGTTACCAAATTTTATAAATTTTAATCGTATATTAAAGCAATACATTTTAAAAAATTGTCAAGATTTGTGTATAAGATGCTTGTGTGTTCAGGTTTAAATAATTAGATTAGAAATTAAATTATATAGGATCATACTTAAATTAACCTGGGTTGTCTATATAAAAATATTCTAGAAGAGAATGGACGCGATTTAAAAAAAAAAAAAAAAAGAATAGATGTGTTAGCGCCATCTACTGTTGAGTAAGAATAATCTCTTTGTGTATACTTGGATTTTCCCCAGCCCCTACCTATTAAGTCCTGCCTAATACTGTTGGTATCCTCATTTAGTTGACCACTCTGTAAACTCTGGATGTTTGGGAATATTTAGATGATATTCTATGTTCAGAGTTGACCAGTTTTTGGAGATCTTGCTCATAATTCTCATCAAAGTAACAGTAGCAAATTTCCTATAATATTCTTAACAGTTAAGGATTTTAAAAGGAAGCTAGCTGGTTATGCTAGCTTTCCATATAGCATCTTTGGTTTAAAGTTTACTGATTGATTGGCCATTGCTATAAAAAGACTGGCGGATTAAAACTTAGAGTTTAAATTGAATGCGCCATTTGTAGTTGAAGGACTATCAATGGAACACTACGTTTCCATATGTTGTTTGTTTTATAATGAATGTCCAAATCTGCATAGCACAGTATTGACTGTATTTGTCATTTAGAGGAAAAGCTGTGTTTAAATAATATATTAATTTTCTTGGAGTTTGTTACTGGAAAGCACATTACAAAAATAGGTTCCTGTAATACTGTTTACTTTGCCACTTATGATCTTGAGACCGTTAACTTCTCTGAGCCTCAATTTTCTCATTTATAAATGAGAATAACAGTAACAGTACCTATCTCTTGAGATTACTGTAGAGCATAAATAAGATAGACCTTCTAAAGCACTAAGCATAGCTTCTGGCACCTTATAATAATAAATACTAGTTGTTATCATTATTTGTCATTAATATTTTTATCACTGATTATATATTTAAAGTAAATATATGTTTTAGCAAATATATTTTTTATCTTAGTAACTAATACCTTTTTTAAAAACCTGTAATATTTGAATAAAAGTTGCCGCCTAAGAATACAAATGTTAAAATGTTTACTGTTTCTGCACATCATTTATAATGGAGGATGCTGTGTGGTTGGATGGAAAGTAACAAGGCCTTTTGGATCTCTGGTCCTGGACCTTCAGATACTACAGTGTAACCTGCAGTAAACTATTTAACGTCTCTAAAAAACTCAGTTTCTTCTTCTGAAAAATGGGGGGAGGGTGTTATGAGGATTAAATTATACCGTGTATATATGGAACCATTATTTATTTCCTTTTTGTGGACTAGCAGACAATAAATGTTCATTCTCCCTTTCAAAAACAACCTACTACAAGTTTGCTAACATGAACCTATTTCTCTAATTTTTCTTTGCATTATTTACGCTAAAATAAGAAGGGATTTGCTTCCCTGGTAGCTCAGATGGTAAAGCGTCTGCCTACAATGCGGGAGACCTGAGTTTGATCCCTGGGTCAGGAAGATCCCCTGGAGAAGGCAATGGCAACCCACTCCAGTACTCTTGCCTGGAAAATCCCATGGACTGAGGAGCCTGGTAGGCTGCAGTCCATGGGGTCGCAAAGAGTCAGATACGACTGAGCGACTTCACTTCAAGCATCTTTATGTTTGAGAGACATGGAGTTTGAGGGGATACAAAGAAATTGTGACATCTTTGAGGTGTCTAATTGAGATAGGATCTAAATATATGAAGGTTTTCTTTTTAATTTGAATAATGTAATCTGTGTGCATCATTGTTAAATAAATTATACAGGAAATATTTGGAGGGAATTCAAAGGAGGAATACGTTTTCTGCTGGACCCAGCTGACCTGCCCCTTCCCATTATTGTCATTGTCACCATCATCAATCACCATCGTTGTTTTAGTAATTGTCGCCCCTTGGATATTCTAAGAGGACATAAAGAAGATAAAATCCACTCATGGATTAATAGAAATACTTAACCAATTGCATGCTGTTTAGCAGCATTATGGACCAAGTCTTCAAGGTAGGGCAGGGGTTGTATGTGGTGGTAACTGATGAACACTGAAAACATAGTGAGTGTGTGTGTGTACAGCTCTACTGGGTACGTGCTCGTAAATACATGAACAAATGAATGAAAGCCTCTGCACCACAATAGTAACGTCAGCTGAAACCAGTGTTCTTTCCATACTCTAGTTTAATTTCTGTGCATAATTATAAACAGCCAATTTCCTCCTGTGTCCTCTGGGTCTTTACTGCATAATGATGCTATCAGTACATCACCCCTTGTTATCTTTCATCTTTTCCTCTTTACTGGCAACTTGTGTGGATCAGCAAGCCACCCTCTACCCACCCCCCAGCCCCAGACCGTGTCTTCCTGATCCCCACTCATCAGTGTGGCTGTGGGCTGACTCTGCCCTCTTCCCTCTTCCTCACCCCCTTCCAGCGCAGGTTCCTGAGACTCATTTTGCACACATGGCCAGGGACTTCCTAACTGTCCAGTCTCAAGTCTGAGAAACGCTTTTCAGTCTTACCTCCTTCAGTCTCTTGTCTTTGTCATCGTTGTCTGCTGTTCTCCTCCCTTGGTTCCTAGTTCTCTCCTGACCTTCTCTTTTTGACTCTCATTTATTTATTTTAAAATTTTTCCTCGCCCAGCCCTTTTAACTGTTGGTGTTTCCTTAGGTTGCCCTTCTCTTCCTCTTACTCTGGAGATTTTCTTTGCACTGCGGGGACCCTGCCCAGATGCGATGATCGGCTGCCTCCACTTGAGTTTTATCTGTGAGATCCTAGGTCAACCTCTGGTAGTGCAGGGGGCAGAGGGCGGTGGGCTTTAGCCCAGGGGCCTTCCACCACCTGTCAACGCACGAAAGCTTCCCTGCGTGAACACAATCTGTGTGAAACAAGCAACTGAAAACCACGGAAACATGGACAAGTAGTGTGTTTGGTATGGAAACAGCCTCAAAAGTGTCTCTAACCCTTTCTGCTGCAGACGTACTCCTCTGTAGAAAATCTGGGGCTACACTCGAGGGGCCTCAGTTTCCCTGTGAACGCATCTCTTTGCGTGTCCCATCCAGGCTGTGCTCCTCAGTTATCACCCCTTTACATGGTCTGCTCCTCCTGTATTCTGCTAGTTAACAGGACCAAGATAAACTCTGTTTATGAGCCAAACCCCTAATCATCTTAAACTCAGCTGCTGCTGCTCTTATCGTATGTAACCAGCCGCCCTGGGATAACTACTGCTTTAGTATCTTTCCTTAGTATCTACAGTGGAATTTACTTTGTTAAAATTACTTGATCAATGTCTATTTATTTCACTAGAATCTTTATGTCCCAGTCCCTTGCATATTTTCACATGATAATATTTTTATATGTAGAAATACATTTAGCAACAATCCTTAAATCCCAAGGAATATTTAATAGCATCACTCTACTATACCAAAGAACCCAGGTCTCCCGCATTGCAGGCGGATTCTTTACCAGCTGAGCCACCAGGGAAGCTCCACTAAAGAACACTAACGTACCATAAAATAATAGGTCTTGTAATCTTGATTTGATCAAATGTTATATTAAAAAATATTAAGATTATATTAAAGTGAAATACTTTAAGGTTGTTTTCTTTTGTAGTTTCTCAACTTAAAAGAATTGTTTTTATGTTATTGATACCTTCTAGAACTTGCACACTTCTGATTCCTTCAGTTTAAAAAAATGAAGTTCAAACTCCCTATGCATCTTATGTTATCATCCAGTTCTTCTCATTTAATATTTCACAGAATTATTTTTGTTCCTTGGATGCTCTCTAGCAGTGGTTCAGTAGTTACCTTTTTGTGAAATGTATACTGTAATTCCCATTTATTGTCATTTTTAAAGTAAACGGTCCCCATTATCCTTTCAGGGCCAGCCTCGGAGGTGTAAACTTTTCCCATTTCAGTTCTAAATAAATAACATGAGAAGATGGCATGTTCCAAACTCTAGACGGTTACAGCTTATTCATGTAGGTTTTCCAGTGGTTCTGGTGTTTGACATAAGAGAAGTATTGGCCTAACTGAAACAAACTTTTAGATGCCTAATCTTATTTTAACCTTCTGAGATGGTTACTGTTTGATGATGACTCAGGCTCGGATCCAGGGCCATGACTTGTCTTTATGGATGCGACTACTTACCTCTCAGCCTAACAAGACAGAAAAGTTGCCTCTTCTTGATACTGTGTATAACTGGTAACCGTTTGCCCTTTTCATTTAATTTTTTAATCTCCTGAAGCCCAGAAAGCCTGATAGTCAGATTTTAAGAACTGTGTGATAAAAGAGTCAGTAATTCTCAAACAAGATCTAAGGTGGTGGTTGTTTAGTCCAGTTGTATACAGCTCTTTGTGAGCCCATGGACTGTAGCCCATCAGGCTCCTGTATCTTCGGGGTTTTTCCAGGCAAGAATACTGGAGTGGATTGTCATTTCCTCAACTCTAGGGGATCTTCCCTACCCAGGGATCGAACCCACGTCTCCTGGTTTCCTGTATTGGCAGGCATATTCTTTACCACCGCACCATCTGGGAAGCCTGAGATCTAAGGAACAGAGACTTTCCTAGGAGTCAGATGCTAAACCTTACTCAAAAAATTATCTGCTTAGGCCTATGAATTTGGGCATGTTTCCTGGTCGTTCAGTGCCTCAGTTTTCCTGCCTATGAAATGGTAAAGTTAAGTTCTTACAGGCTTCCCAGGTGGCACTGGTGGTAAAGAACTCACCTGCCGTTGCAGGAGACATAAGAGACACAGATTCAATCCTCAGGTCGGGAAGATCCCCTGAAGAAGGAAAAGGCAACCCACTCCAGTACTCTTGCCTGGAGAATCCCATGGACAGAGCAGCCTGGTGGGCTACAGTCCATGGGGTCACAAAGAGTCAGACACGACTGAAGCGACTTAGCACAGCACAGAGTTCTTATGGGAATTACATGAGATACTATATATATAAAGTGCTGAGAATACTGTGTGGATACTAGTTCCTCAATAGTGGTAATATTATTGTCTATATATTATTTTTTTATTTTCTTTTGTTGTTTTTCAGTCGCTAAGTTGCATCCGACTCTTTGTGACTCCATGGACTACAGCACACCAGGCTTCCTTGTCCTTCACTATCTCCCGGAGTTTGCTCAAACTCATGTCCATTGAGTCGATGATGCCATCTAACCATCTCATCCTTTGTTGTCCCCTTCTCCTCTTGCCCTCAATCTTTCTCAGTATCAGAGTCTTTCCAGTGAGTCAGCTCTTCACATCAGTGGCCTAAGTATTGGAGTTCCAGCTTCAGCATCAGTCCTTCCAAAGAATATTCAGGATTGATTTCCTTTAGAATTGACTGCCTGGATCTCCTTGTAGTCCAAGGGACTCTCAAGTTTTCTCTAGCACCACAATTAGAAAGCATCAATTCTTTGGTTCTCTGCTTTCTCTATGGTCCAACTCTTCTTACACCCATATATGACTACTGGAAATACAGCTTTGACTATACAGATCTTTGTAGGCAAAAATGTTTCTGCTTTTTAATATACTAGGTTTGCCCTAGCTTTTCTTCCAAGTAGCAGGTGTCTTTTAATTTCATCGCTGCAGTCACTGTCCACAGTGATTTTGGAGCCCAAGAATAGAAAATCTGTCACTGTTTTCCACTTTTTCCCCTTCTGTTTGCCATGAAGTGATGGACCAGATGTCATGATGTTCATTTTTTGAATGTTGAGTTTCAGGATAGCTTTTTCACTCTCCTCTTTCACTTTCATCAAGAGGCTCTTTAGTTCCTCTTTGCTTTCTGCCATAATGGTGGTATTATCTGCATATCTGAGGTTTGTATATTTCTCCCAGCAGTTTTGATTCCAGCTTGTGATTTATCCAGCCTGGCATTTCACATGATGTACTCTGCATATAAGTTAGATAAGCAAGATGACAGTATACAGCCTTAATATACTCCTTTCCCAACTTGGAACCAGTGTGCTGTTCCATGTCCAGTTCTAATTGTTGTTTCTTGACCTGCATACAGATTTCTCAGGAGGCAGGTAAGGTGGTCCGGTATTCCCATCTCTTTATGAATTTTCCACTGTTTGTTGTGATCCACACAGTCTAGGGCTTTCGTGTAGTCTATGAAGCAGAAGTAGATGTTTTTCTGAAATTCCGTAACTTTCTGTATGATCCAGCGGATGTTAGTAATTTGATCTCTGGTTCCTCTGCCTTATCTAAATCCAGCTTGTACATACATTATTTTTTACATTATTTTTCCTGTGGCAGACTTGAAATGTTTTCATGTAAATTTAAAATTAAATTTTAAAATTTCCTCAAACTTAAGACTTCTGGAAACTTCTGGCATCTCTGAGGGAATGTTGTGATTTAACTATTTAAGCAACTTAAAGTAATTCCAATCTTAAGTTCTGTTCCAGCTTACACAAAGAACTTGTTGAAATTGTTTTACCTTTTATATAAGGACTTTATTTAAAAACAGGAATGACGCTTGCTGTGTTCTCCATAGTCCCCTCTTCCCTCTGCTTCACACACATCTGACTCTCGCCAGTGCTGGATGCTGGAGGCACAACAGTGAGAAAAGCACCTGTGCTCCGTGTCCGCTATGCGTGGGGCATACAGGTGTGCCACGCTGTCCTGTCTTCAATTATACAGGCAATTAAATTCTATAAGGCAGCGGTCTGTTGCTGGGAAAGATTGAGGACAGGAGGAGAAGGGGATGACAGAGGATGAGGTGGCTGAATGGCATCACCGACTCGATGGACATGGGTTTGTGTAGACTCCGGGAGTTGGTGATGGACAGGGAGGCCTGGCGTGCCGTGGTTCATGGGGTCGCAAAGAGTCAGACACGGCTGAGCAACTGAACTGAACTGATTCAGGTCTGTGAGAGCATTTCACAGGGAGACCTCACCTGGTCTTAAGTGTTCAGGAAAAGACTCACTTCGGGAAGGAACTTAGAGATGAAGTCCAGAGATTGATCAGTATCATTAACTAGGAACGAAGTGAACAGGGCAGGGCATGCGTTTCACACAGACGTGATGTGCTTGAGATGGAAGGGAGCCATTATAAAAAGGTGTGTTCTTAAATGTAATGAATTCTTATTTTTTTGCAGTTGTGGTATTTTACTGTTAAATATATTTTGTCTAAGTATTATAACAGTCTTAAAATTTGTAATCAATAACTGCAACAGTCTAGTCTTTTCTTAATCTTTATGTTTAAGAAAATGTAAAAAGAAATTATTTTTAAGGTAAATTGTAATTACTAAATATTGAAAAGTCATAAAATTTGATTCAATAAGCTGTGCTTTCAATATTAAAGATTATTTAAGTTTAAGATAATTTATTCTTGATTATCTCAGGGGTCAGATCATGTGGCTAATGAATAGTTTTCATCACTGTGATTTTAAAAATAGAGCACATCATCCCTGTTTTGGGGGGTTTCCCTTGTGGCTCAGCTGGTAAAGAATCTGCCTGCAATGTGGAAGACCTGGGTTTGATCCCTGGGTTGGGAAGATCCCCTGGAGAAGGGAAAGGCTACCCACTCCAGTATTCTAGCCTGGAGAATTCCATGGGCTGTGTAGTTCATGGAGTTGCAAAGAGTGGGACACGACTGAGTGACTTTTACTTCACTTTCTCCCTGTTTTTATAAATTGCACCGTTTATTACTTGGTAACCAAAAAAGGGAGGATCATTTCATCAGTTATTCAAAGTTTATTTCAAGTGACATATAATGTATGTTTTGGACTGATTTAAAACTAACCATTCTGTTTTATAATATTTTGAGTGTATTTTTTTTCTGTATTTGTATTCCTAGAAATAAACGGCACCAGTTGTTCTGTAGTGTGTTTATAGTTTATGTAACTGCTGAATAGATAGAAAGTTGAATAGATTTGAAGGATACCTAATTTATGTATTCTGTCAGCAGTGACAGTTCAACTTTTTTTAGCGACTCCATATCCCTTAGAATTTCAACATGTCTTGTTAGAATCATAGTGATGATTGTATAATCTATGCCTTCATCCACTGATGCCCCCTTCTCTAACAGGGTTTCTCACATGGACTCCTGTGGCTTATCTAGTGTCAACCACATGTCATTAATTTTAATTTTCTCCATCTCTTTGGGCCACCCACTGAGGTTCTGTTCTGATCACGGGGGAGTGCCTCTTTTGGTGGTTTCTGTTGCTGATCCTTTCTTGGCCGTTGCAGGAACCGCCCAGGGCTGGGTCACTGAATGATACCTAGGCCTTGATGGTGAAGCTGTCTAGCCTGGAAGTTTTATTTACAAAAAGGTTTTTCACTGTTGATTTAATTTTATTTAGTGGCAATAATGGGCTGTTCAGAGTTCACTCTCTTCATCAGTCTGTTCCAGTAAATAATGTTTTTCTAGCAATTTGCCTGTTCTGTATTTTTTAAATGATGGCTATATTCCTTTTTCTTTCTTGATTTTGCTTATTTCTGCCTTCTCTTTTTTCCTTAATCATACAGGGGGTTTGACATTTTAGAGTCTTTTTCACAGGGCCAATTTTTGGCCGTGTTGATCTTCTCATATATGTTTTCTGTTGAAATCGCTTTTGCTATTACCTTTGTTATCTCCTTTCTTTTATTTGGGTTGATTTTGCCAAGTTTTCTCCTCTGTGATAAAGCCTCATATCACTTTAGTCTTTATTCTAATGTTCAAGACTGTTACTTCGGTTACATCCTATGAGTTTCGAGATAGACTATATTCATTTTAATCTCATAATTTAATAAGAAATCTGTGATGTTGATCCCTTTGCTTGTATTTTTTATTGCAAATGTTCCTGAATTTTCTAAAGTTTAATCTATTTTCTGAAAGCTCCAACTTGGACATTGACTGGTTATTTTCTGTTTTATAATTGATACCATCCAGGTTTTGCTGATGATCACATCCTTTGATTTTTATTTTTCAGTCCTTTTCTATCTTCTAAAGTAGCATTGTGTAGGAGAAAAGCAAATGAACTATGTGTTTCTCTTTATTTCCCACCCCATCCCCACGTCTGCTCCAGTAAAATGGTATATTTGTAAGGCTAGAGTAGAATATCTTGGATGTAAGTTGTAGGAAGTACCCTGGGCCCTCTTGGGAATTGAGAAGCTGCTGGGTAGGAAGTTTCTTCGTCTCTCCCCGAGCCCTCCCTCTTCCTGAGCCCTCCGTGTCTGCTGGTTTCAGTTTTGCTTTGCGAAGCCTCTTGAATGTTCCTCTCTTCCTTCTGGTCCTTCTTCCTCCCTCCTCTGGCCCTTCTCTCTCTCCCTTCCTCCCCACCTATTCCTCTTCCTCCCTCCCTCCCCAGCTGCTTCTCTCCTATCTTCATCCCTCCCTTCATCTCTTTTCTTCCTCAAATCTTCCTTCTGTCTTGCATCTTCATTGCTGCCCCCACCCCTCAACACATTTCAAAAGTTGGAAAGCCCCCCCACTGGATGCTCCTGATTTTTGGATCTAGAATTCGCACAGGAGCCGTATGGCATTGACTTGTTACACTCTAAAAAATCCTAAAGAAAGTCTCCTATGCCCTTTCAAATCCTTGAAGCAGAGCAAGTCACTGTGTGCATAGTGCTACTGTTGTCTGGGAAGCCGGGTCATCCTAAAGAAACTGGGTCACTGCCCCTTTAAATAGAAACTGCCTTGAGGGAGGGGTGGAACTCGGGACACTTGTGAAGCGCTGGGGCCACTGGGAGCGTCAGTTGGGCCTGAGAGCAAAGGGAGGCCCTAGGAAAGCCCAATGGAGTGTGTACCATGAAACTTTTTCTGTAGTCTAGCGGTAGACCTGCTGTGAGTACTCAACTGTCGTCAGATAACTGTGTAAAGAATTGTCCCCTCAGTGGTCCTATTTTTTATTACCTTGAAAGAGGGTTGATTTCTAAATACCCATATTGGAGGGTGAAATGAGGTTCAGTTCAGCCATTTTTATGTCCTGGTTGGAACATTTTAAAAGATATGTATGTTTTTAAAACGACTTGGAAGATTATTTGGAGATTATCAAGGAAATAATTTTTTCCTTCTCTTGTTAACTGAGATGAATTCTGTAATGTCCATTTTTTAGTTTAAAATCTTTAAAAGCTTAGTTGCATAATAACTTTTAATTTGATTCCCCAGGTAAAGCGCTAATGAATTGACTTAAAGTTGTAGATGATTTAGGACTTTATATTGAGCTTTTCTATCAGAAAATGTCAGTATCCCTTCATTTAGCTACTTAAAAATGATGTTAGCTGTACTTTATAGTATGTTCTGAAATTAAAGATCTTTAGATTTATATGTCAGTCAGTTGCATGGTTCTTTTGAGTTGCTCAGATTGTTGTGAATGCTTCTTAGAGCTGGTGAATTCAAGCTTAATTTAAATATATGTTGTAAATGTGTTGTACAAGGTTGCCATGGGAGGATAAAACAGGTAAAATCAAAAGTGTGAATATGCCCTTTATGGATTAAAAAATGTAATAGACTAAATTACTTTTAAATCATATTTCAGGGTGTTTTGAAAAGGCATTATAGTTTTAAGAAATAATTCCAATGACATCCTTCTAAGAATACTTTTTTTTTTAATTTTTAGTTTTACTTTATTTTACTTTACAATACTGTATTGGTTTTGCCATACATTGACATGAACCTGCCATGTGAACCCTCCTCCTAGGATAATATAATATTTCAGTGAAAAAATTTGACATTATATTTTATTTTTCTGGCAATAAATGAAATAGTTTTGAACTATTAATAAATAAATAAATATATGTTGTATATTATGTATATTTTATGAGTATATGTATGTATGTGTGTGTGTATACACACACACACACACACACACTCTCTACTGTTTCTATAACTTAAACTGATTTGAATGCTGGCAAAAGTCCTTATCCAATTGTATAGTTCTACATAAATTTAAAGTACTTCAGAGTAGTTGGTATTAACCTTTAAATTTTAGAATTCTAATTTTAAAAGTAAGTTTCAAAAAAAAAGTTGTTCACTAGCTTCAAATTAGAGAAAATGATTATAGGAATTTTGCAGTTGGCTTAGGTGACTCAGATGGTAAAGAATCTGCCTGTGATGCAGGAGAGCTGGGTTCGATCTCTGAGTTGGGAGATGTCCTGGCGAAGGGAATGGCTACCCACTCCAGTATTCTTGTCTGAAGAATTCCATAGACAGAGGAGCCTGGTGGGCAAGTCCATGGGATTGCAAGAGTCAGACACAACTGAGCGACTAACACTTTCACTTTCACTACTTTACTAAAGAAAGACACAGATTATGGTTAATTTTATTTAAAGAGAGGTGAACCAAAAAGATAATGGACAAAGAAACTTTTAAATCTTTTAGAATTAAATCTGTAGATTTCATCAGTACGAAGTTTGAAGAAAAGTTACACATCAGAGCTGAAATTGCAAAGGGAAATTTTCTGCTTAGCATAATGAAAATCCTTGAATCTTAAAGGAGAAGCAATCTTTTTGCCTAAATTAACTCCTACATATGATGGCAATTTTTTTCTAGTTATTTTTAGTGAAAAACGTATGAATCCAGTTTTTAAAATTCTTATTTCTGTTTGATTTATGGATTCCTGAGGTGTGTGTAAACTTTATAATAGAGCCATGATCTGACTGCTAATGGTCAAATAATACTTGTTTTCATAACAATACAGATACAAATGGAAAGCTGGTATTTAAAAATCACTGGAATAACTTAGATTTTAGTTATTGATTAAACAGATGACCAAGAGTTGTTATGATGTAATTTTTTTTTTAGAACTGGCTCATGATGATTTTAAAAAAAAGCATACTTTTGTTAAACCAGATAGCACTAATGATTTGCAGATGAATAGCTCACTGAAATTAATGGTTAATTGAAGATATTTTAGATATATAGGATGAATTTCATCTCAGTTATAACATTAAGTGATCTTTTTTGCCCACTTGTCATATCACTTGCTTCTCTGATTCGGCTTTAGAAATAACTTAATACTTTATAAATGTTTCTGCATGTATTGTCTCTTTTAGGTCCTTAGAATAACTTATGAGGAAGTTAAAACAAATACTCTTATCGTTATTTTACAAGTAAAGAAACTGAAGTCAAGAGATCGCTACCAGTCAGTCAGACCCAGTCCTAGTCTTTCAGCTGCTGAGTTTGTACTCTTTATATGTATGTAGTACAAATAAAGTATGCCTGATAAATGTTTGTTGAATCAGTTAGTGTAATTTTTATTATAAAGTAATAGACTTATTCACGATTTAATTAGAAATTTCTTTAATAAGAAATTTGGATGATATAAGAAATTAGAAGGGAAAAGTCATCTTCAAGTCATCTACAGTGCATTTGATGAAAGATAAAAAATTATCTCACATGTTATTTGTATGTGATTATAAACATATAATTCTATATCTGTATAAACATTAAAAATACATAATTATAGTGTATAGTATGGTAATGGCAACCCACTCCAGTGTTCTTGCCTGGAGAATCCCAGGGATGGGGGAGCCTAGTGGGCTTCTGTCTCTGGGGTCGCACAGAGTCGGACACGACTGAAGCGACTTAGCAGCAGCAGCAGCATGGTATATACACTTATATGCTGCCAAGTCACTTCAGTCGTGTCTGACTCTGTGCGACCCCATAGACGGCAGCCCACCAGGCTACCCCCGTCCCTGGGATTCTCCAGGCAAGAGCACTGGAGTGGGATCACTGGAAAAGACCCTGATGCTGGGAGGGATTGGGGGCAGGAGGAGAAGGGGACAACTGAGGATGAGATGGCTGGATGGCATCACTGACTCAATGAACGTGAGTCTGAGTGAACTCTGGGAGTTGGTGATGGACAGGGAGGCCTGGCGTGCTGCAATTCATGGGGTCGCAAGAGTCGGACACGACTGAGTGACTGAACTGAACTGAACAGAGCATCAAGGCACAGGTGCCACGACTACTGGCCTGCAGGTCAGAGCCCACGAGCTGCGACTACTGAAGGCCACGTGCCCTAGAGTCAGCGCTCCGCAATGAGCGAAGCCGCGCAATGAGCAGCCCGCTCACAGCAACTAGAGTGGCCCCCAGTGGCCTTAACTAGAGAAAGACCATGTGTAGCAGCAAAGACCCAGTGCAATAGAAAAATAAATAAAAACTTTAAAAGAGAACTAAGTCCAACTGAACTCATGATTCTATTAGTTTGAATTAAACATATTTAAATATAAAACCTGGTAAAAACTAATCAAAAGATTCACATTGCATGCTAAGATTTTCTCCTCAAATATCTCTACTGCAAAACATAAACTAACCCAATAGTACATGTTTCTGTTGTGTGTGTGTCTGTTGCACAGAGGAAAAACAGTTCAGATATCCTATTTGTAATATTTTTCCTACAGTCATTACATGAATACAAGAGTTTATAAACTGTTTTATGTCACAGTTTTTCATTTGCTTAATAAAGGTTTTCAATTAAATCACATACTATACAAAGGTAGTCTTCAACATCTTCATTTTAACTTAATCATGTTTATAAAATCAAGCATGTTGTAACAGAAAGAGTTTTATAGTTGGAGCCACAAAACCTACATTAAACTATTGGCTCCACTCCTTATTAATTTTATGACTTGGGCAAGTCACATAATACATTAGGCCTCATTTACTCATTTGTATAAAAAGAGATTAATTGTGACATCTTACAGATTGTTGAGAGGCTTAAGTAAGATAATGACTGTGAAAATGCTTGGCAAATTACAGAGTCATCCCAGTGTTGATGATATCATAACCATCTTCATCATTATGAAAGTAAAATAACCATAACTTTCATTCTAAATAGAAAGGGAAATTTATCTATGGCCCTTTTATTTTTCCTCTCATTTTTCTTCTCGTTATTTTACTTTCTTCCTCAGCTTGTCAGGCTGTGTTGGCATTTTCCAATAAGAAACACTGCTTCTGTAAATGTTAATAGGCTTGAGTGATATACAGGTCCTTTAGTCAAGTAAGCTTAGAAAACTCGGGATCAAATGTAATTAAATAGATGTTTTGAGTGCAGATTTTTCCCTATATTAATGACAATATGCTTCTTTACAAGAATTATGTTAACATACAGCTTCTGCAGACTTAATTGGAACACTAACTTTTCTCACAGGACAAGTGTTACAAGAACTATATTTTGATCCATAATGCTGAAACCATCCTGGAAGGTCATTTTTCCCAAGATAGCCATTAAAACTGATAAGACTTATGTCCTTTAAGCAAAATTGTCCTTATTAAGGGAGACTAATAGCCCAAGTTATTACAAGGCTATACATATTACCAGGCGGTATATTTTCACCCTGCTTATTTAACTCATATGCAGAATACACCACAGGAAATTTTGCTGGGCTGGATGAAGCACACAAGCTGGAATCAAGGTTGCCGGGAGAAATATCAATAATCTCAGATATGCAGATAATACCACCCCTATGGCAGAAAGTGAAGAGGAGCTAAAGAGCCTCTTGAAGAAGGTAAAAGGGGAGAGTGAAAAAGCTGGCTTAAAACTCAACATTCAAAAAACAAAGATATGGCATCTGGACCCATCACTTCATGGCAAATAGATGAGAAACAATGAGAGACTTCACTTTCTTGGGCTCCAAAATCACTGAAGATGGTGACTGCAGCCACAAAATTAAAAGACGCTTGCTCCTAGAAGAAAAGCTTTGACAAACCTAGACAGTGTATTAAAAGTAAGAGACATTACTTTGCTAACAAAGATCCATCCAGTCAAAGCTATGGTTTTTCCAGTAGTCATGTATGTATGGGTTTGAGAGTTGAACCTATCATAAAGGCTGACATCGAAGAATGGATGCTTTTGAACCGTGGTGTTGGAGAAGACTCTTGAGAGTCCCTTGGACTGCAAGATCAAGCCTAAAGGAAATCAATCTTGAACATTCATTAGAAGGACTGATGCTGTCCTTTGTGTTCATTGGAAGGACTGATGTTGAAGCTGAAACTCCAATACTTTGGCCACCTGATGCAAAGAGCTGACTCATTTGAAAAGACTCTGATGCTGGGAAAGATTGAAGGCAGGAGGAGAAGGGGGCCACAGAGGATGAGATGGTTGGATGGCATCACCGACTCAATGGACATGAATTTGAGCAAGTTCTGGGAGATGGTGAAGGACAGGGAAGCCTGGTGTGCCACAGTCCACGGGGTCACAAAGAGTCAGACAATGACTGAGAGACTGAACAACAGCCCAAGTTAAAAAAAAAAGTTATACATAGAGGATATTATCGAAGGCAATGGTCTTCATGCTCCATGGAGTTACCTCAGAGACAACTATTGGGTGAGTGTGGAGAACTGAGTCTAAGGTGGTGCCCATAATCCCCACCTCATGTCTTTGTACAGGATCTGTGACTTGCTCCTAATCAAGGTGGTGGAATGGCTAAGAGGTAGTATGTCACTCTTATGATATCAGTAAAATATCTGCCTAAAGAGTCAACTTGCTCTAAGACTCTCTTTGCCTGTTCAGTGAAGTAAGCAGTCAGGATGAAAAACCCACATGGCAAGGAATAGCAGGCAACCTTTAGTAACCATGGACACCATCGGGAACTTCAAGTGGCATCCAGTCACAAAGAAATGAATTTTGCCAACGAATCTCATTGAATCTGAAGTTAGATTCTCCCCTCTTCAAGCCTCTAGGAACACAGCTCAACCAGCAACTTGACTGGAGCTTGAGACCCTAAGAAAAATACTTAGTGAAGCCATGCTGAGACCCCTGAACAGAAATTGTAAAGTGGTAAATATGAGCTTGAAAGCCACTAAGTTTGTGATAGAGTACATTTTAAATTAGAATAATTTTAACTTGCATCTTATTAATATAAATCTCATTTAATGTGTTAAATGAGAAGGAAAGGAGAGCAATACAGCTACCAAAAGAAAAGTATTATGACCTGACCCAGGGATTGAACCCAGTTTGATCTGCGCTGCAGGTGGATACTTTACCAGCTGAGCCACCAGGAAAGCCCATCATACATACACTGATGATCCCCAAATGTATGTACCCCAAATCTAACTCCAGATTAGAATATATACTAGGTTATTCACCATCTCCATTAGATACTTAATAGGAAAATCAAATTTAATATGTGTGAAACTGGACAGCTGATCCTTCCTGCCCATCCCCCCAAATCTGTCTGCTGTAATTTCCTTATGTTAATTAATGGCAACTCTTTCCTTCAACTTGCTTAGGCAAAAATCTCTGAAGTAATCGTAACTTACTTTCTTACGGTCACACCTACCTCTAAACTATGAGAAAACTCTGGTGGCTGTACTTCCAAAATACATCCAAAATCTGACTACCTCTCTTCACTTCCACGACTTCCACGTTGGTATGAACAGCCATCACCTCTCACTAGCAATTGGATTAACCACCTAACTGGTCTCTTTAAATTCATCTTTGCTCTTCTCAACTCTGTTTCCAATACAGCACCAAGAGTAATCCTCAAAAGGTAAATCAGATCAAGTCAATTGGCTTCTCAGCTCAGTTAGAACGAAAGCCAAGGTTCTTGAAATGATATACCAAGCCCTACATGATCTGGCCTCCTACTACTCTTCAACCTCAGGTTACTGCCTATTTTTTGTTTAACTGTTGTAGCCTCTGGCATACGTAGAAGTGCCTGGAACATAAAAATTAGTTGACGAGCTGAAATATCAGGTCATCATTTTCACACTTCTTTATGCAGTAGAGTCTCTTTCCTAACAGAACTGCCAAATACAAAAGTGACTAAGAGCATAATCTGGTTGAAACAAACTCAGAGATCCCAGATGCTCGCCCACATGCAAGTGCCCTCTGATCCTCTTCAGCAGTTCCGGAAACACTACCACACAAATCTGGTGCTCTATTGGTATAGTTTTTAAAACAATGAGTCTATTTTCCTAATTTTTAAGAGGAAATAAAAGACCAGAAAATCAAATAACCTTTCTATGATTACAATGGGATGACTGGCAAAGCCTGGAAAAGAAATGGGTGTGTGTATTTTCAATTCACTGTTCCAATATACCACATTGCTTCTCTATTAAAAAAAAAAAGGATAATTAATAAATCCATCACCCACACTAGCTCTTCTAAGTCTTATGAATTTCTTAAGGAAAGGAAATGGCTCTTTTCATCTTTGCCCCTCTCCAGTGTTAAGTAATGTCTAGCAAATAGTAAGTACTCCATAAAAGCTGTTTTTACTGACATAATGGGTGAAGCCAAATGTGTAGAATGACAACCTGTCCCCATCCAATACCTTCTTTGTTCTGCTGGAAAATTCTATTCAACTTTCAAAACTCAATGCACATAGCAACTCCTTTGTAAAATCCTTCCTAATAAGTCAAGTTAGAATTATCTCTTCCTTCTCGAAATTATATCACTATCTCATATTGAATTATTTCATATATATCATACCATATCCCTCATTTGCTTACACGCTTATCTCTTGAGCAGAGGTCATACTGTATTATCTTACACATAGCACTTAGCACAACAACAGGCACACCACAGGCATGAAATACATTTTTTTCATATTGAAGTGTATTTCATATGAAGAGTCCCTTGGACAGCAAGGAGATCATGGGGTCACAAAGAGTCGGACACGACTTCAGCGATGAACAACAAAAACAATTCACTAAGCATCTAGTTTTTGTTTACTACTTCATTAAAATAAATCTGTCAAAGTGAATGACAACCTTCTCAATCATGATACAGAAAGTAACAATGGTCAGAACATGCTACCTATGTTTGAATATATTTGCCTGGCTTGCAATTCAAAATCAAAGTTGTCTTATTTAAAAATGGGACACATTTTCACTACTAATGAATGTATTCCAATATAGCAGTTTGGTTATATCAACATCACAAATATATTCATTTCAGTTTTTAATAAATGAACAGAAAAGAAAAAATTTTTATTAAGCATATCTAAAACATTATTTTATATATTTGCAAATATGAGTCAGATTTTAATTCATTATTGTTATTAAAATTCTACATGAATTTTTTTTTTACAAACTATTCCCCCAAACTTTTAATTTACCCTTATTTCTTTCTAGTTCTACATGCATATGTCATTTTAACATAGCAGACATAACTTTCAATTCAGCTTATGTTTACAGAAGTTTACATTATTGCCTGGATAGTTTTCTTTGTTACCATAATCTCCATAATTATCCAAATTTCAAATAGATTTCAGTGATATGGTAATTAAATTTAACAACCTGCTTCCCAGGGTGAAAACAAGACTTCTTCTGTAATATCTGTCTATTTCCATGGGGCAAATACTTTGACCTACCAATACCATGTCATTGAATGTAGGAAGAGATGCAAACAATTGGCTCTCACAAATTGGTACCAAGCAACTCTAGCACTTTATTTCTGGACAGCTGGCTTTTTTTTCCCCCCTGTTTTGCACTAGTATAACCCTTACAATAAATACCTTTGGCTGGCATAATTGGCCCTCTATCCGACAATCACTGTCTGTCCCCTTAGAATTGTGAACTTTAAGCCAATCTTGATAATTTCAATACTACTGTCAGTGATTAACTGGGAACTGCGTGAGTAACAATTACGGCCAAAAAAACATATGAAGTATACAGAGAAGGCTTCTAGAAAAGTTTCCCTCAGTTTCCAAGGTTATTTGAGCACAGGATGCTTAAAATTGTTATATCCCTCTCATAAAAACAAGGAGACAATACTCAACAAAATCTTATTGATGTTCTTGAATATTATCCATACGAAGCCCTCAGAACTGCACTCATTCCTCAAACTGCCTCAAGTGTTGCATATTCAGTGCTCATGGCAGAGTCCTTTATGTAAGAAGTTATGTTCCCTCCCCAGGGAGCAGCTAGGTGGAGCCCTCCTGGCTCCTGCTCAACTAGGTCATCCTTACAGATCTACACCCGCTTCAAACTCCAGTGGCTTGGAGGAGGTTTATCTGCTCAGAGTTTAATTTCTCTTCTGTTATCTTCCTGCCCTTATTTCCTCACAGGTATTGTTACTAATTTATCAAGTTCTAACAGAGGTACTGGCTGCCAGTGCAGGACACATGGGTTCGATCTGTGTGTTGGGAAGATCCCTTGAAGCAGGAAATGGTAACCACTGCAGTATTCTTGCCTGGGAATCCCACGGACAGAGGAACCTGGTGGGCTACAGCCCATGGGGTCGCAATGAGTTGGACACGACTTGGCAACCAAACAACAACAGTGGTCACTATAGCAGTCCCCAAATGGAATTTGGAAGAACTAAGACTCCTTGGCCTGTGGGATTAAGAACTGTCATTATAGGCCAACTGGAAGTCTCTGAAAATACTCTCCCTAACTGGTAAAGATTAAATAAAAAATAAGGATGCAAGATGAGTCACCCTTGTTTTTTAATACATTAAGTTCCTATTTTATTTCATTTTGTATTTTATTGAAGTATAATTGACTTGCAATACTGTATGAATTTTAGGTGTACAAGTTAGGGATTCAATATTTTTATACATTACAAAATGATCAACACAGTAAGTCTAGATACCATCTGTTGCCATACAAAAAATTATTACAGCTTTTTTTACTTTATTCCACATAGCACTCTATTAAGAATAAAATTATGCAGCTGAACCCTGCCTGAATTCCAGATTCACAAAATCATGATAACGGGGGGGGGGGGGG